>JAECUM010034348.1:0-43685 GCA_016617855.1 Megalonaias nervosa
TATATATATATATATATATATATATATATATACACACACACTGAAGTCAAATCTTCTTTAAACACTGCAACCCTGCCTTGTTCATATTGGAAACTAAACATTGAACCCTAAATAACACTGTGAAAGCTTGTTGATTTCACTATGTAAAATCACAAGACCACGGACAAAGAACACTCCGAACAAAATAAATTTAAGTTTCTAACCAATTTAATTTTCTGTAATATTTCAGAAATTCGCATCCAGTCAAGATCATCCAATTCCTATTATGATTCTATGGTCAGAAAAGCTATAGAACAGAAAGAAGTAAAACGAACAAGTGTTGTATAACGTAACAAATAATTTAATTATCAAAGTTATAAATGAAACTGTAAGAGATACTTACTGTATTATGATGTGAATCCAGAATAGTCCTAAAACGTTCTATTCAAATGCAGAAGAAATGTTTCGAGTGAATATCAGATCCTAGAATGTAAATAACAATAGCATTGCCCAGAACTCCAGTACTAGAGTAATGGTCTAGTCCAATGAACAATTTGTAATTCCAGTGAACAGTTCTAACAAATGTCTCCTCTTTAATTATCTCAACACAACATTAAACACATCTGCAGACTGATTTCAACATATACAATAATAATCCGAAATAGGAATGAATCCAAAGTAGGAATGAACCTGATTGCTCAGTTCTCTTCTTATCAATAGTCCATTACGTCTATATATACCCCACGTGATAGAGATATTAATACTGAATCTAATATTTCAAATACGTATTCATGCGAACTAACTCCTCCAAAGGGAAATAACTTAATTCTTTTAAGAACCCACCTGACCTCAACCCGCCAATAATGAATAACTCCAAACTAGTTAACATTTCTATTAATAATACTATAATGTGAGGTCGTAAACACGTCAATATCGATTTATAGATCCCACGCAATCTACACTCTTAATATCAATATATTAGATACCTAAGTTATTGAATACGGAGATAAAATACTATTTTAAGATATTAAGAGTGTAGATTGCGTGGGATCTATAAATCGATATTGATATCTTAAAATAGTATTTTATCTCCGTATTCAATAACTTAGGTATATAATATATTGATTACAGATGATCATTGGAAGTTACAGCCATGAATAAAATTTCACATAATACAGATACACTTTTGTGCAGGTTACAAAAATATACATAATAAGAAGCATGCAGTATCAAAATAATAATTAATTTTCAGATGACAATAAATATTGTTTTACCAAATCAGCGATTAATAAAAAAAACATAAAAGTAGAATCGACATTATGAAATAATGGTTGATATTTTGATCATACTTTAAAATTATGACATTTACGGAGAGTTTAAAATAATAATAATAATAATAATAATAATAATAATAATAACAATAATAATAATGCATATATTGATCAGATCTTTAAATTTATTTTTAGGAATAATTTTTCCAATAGTAACAATATTCTACATTACATAATCTTTTTATATGTTAGTCAAATTGCTGGCGTGCTAAATCGATTTCAAATATGAATACAATATTTTTAGAGTAAGGACACTTTTGTTCACACTGCATCATTGTGGAATACATCGCCAAATGTTGAGCATGGATACAAATCTATAACCAACTTTTATTTCATATTTATGTTGCAGAGAGTTCTATAAATGTGGCTTTGTATCCTTTTTTTGGTTGTAAACTTTTATCCGGTATATATTTTTCATGGTGTATACAGTAAGAATGTACATGAAGTTTTATTTTCACCTCTGGTAGCATCCGATTTACACTTTTGCACCCTATCATGTGCATTATGCTACTACTAAAAATAGCATGACTATAATATTGCATTCCCATTCAACGACATTATGTTGCCAGATGACAAATGTTTGTGAGGACGGAGCACGGTATGGTTGGAAATGTTTAAGGTATGAAGGCTTTATCTAGTTTTCAGCGAAACTGTAATTGTACCATATATATACTTCAGGAAATCGAAAGTGGGGTATTCTGCTGCGGACGTAAATGTCCAGGACGTATCGTTGTACAGTTTGGACACTTACCGGTATTTGGTAGGTACTGTATGTAGCCATGAAATTCAAAACGGCTGCTTGATGTAGGGTTGTGTTATTTCAAGTTGATTTACAAATCGTTAGACATAAGAATTGATCTGGAAATATTATTTGCATATCGTAAAACGGAGCCTTCAGCTGACGGTAGCTCACGAAAGAAATATCGGTAAATGTCTAAAATGAACATCGATGTGTTGTGGATAGATCTGATTTACAACCAAAATCCACGTAGTCCGATTACAATCTAGTTATGTTTTGAACAACTGTGAGCGAGTAAAAGAAAAAGAACTCAATAACATGCTGGGTTTCAAAAATTGGACTATTAGTCTCATGCCCCACATTCACTGTGTTTAGTCATAACGCTAGTGGAAAGAACATCAAGATGTTTCAAAGTGTTCCTTCAATAAGATTATTAGGTCATTAAAATGATGATGTCAAACGATTATGACATTTTCTTATGACCCTGGAGGAGTAGAGCATTTTCATAGTGAAATAAGGGCCCTTAGCATTAAAGACTTGTAGGCATAAGAAAGAAGTAGCGTCTGTTAAACGTATATTTGTCTGCCTTATTACAACTTCGAGAACTGAGGATGTTTCAGGTAAGTCATATAGAAAATTTGTCTTCATTTTCCACTTTGAAAGCTTTTAGACTTAATATAACAAACAAAGGTAAAATGTAAACAATTATGCAAAAATCTTCTGTCGGTTTTAACAGCTAACTTGACTTCAAGTATTGTCTTGCAGTATTTAGCACTAGAGATTATGTGTTACCAAACATATATGCCATTAATACTTGAGAACGAATATAAAATGATTGGAAATGGTTTGGTTTTGGCTCCATTTACCTGGACCATAGACTATGTTGGTATAAAGTGTTTGTATCCATTTTTGAAAAGTATTCCCAAATCTAAATTTTTGTAGTATTTTTATTATATAATTAAGTTCAATCCTGTCAAATGCTTTCTCTTGGTCTATTAGTATTAGCACTCCATCTATATTATTTAAATTCATGTATTCTATAATTGTTTTAATTGAGAGGATATTATTCTGTATGTTTCTTCCTTCTTCTCCGCATGTTTGGTTTTTATTTATTATTTCTCCTAGTATTTCTTTAACCCTATTTGCTAGTATCATACTTAATATTTTATAGTCTAAGTTCAGTAAGGAGATTGGTCGCCAATTTTTTTAAGTCAGTGGATTCTCCTTTGTTTTTGTATATTAATGTAATTAATCCTGATCTCATACTTTTTGTCATTTCTTGTTGGGTAAGTGTTTCATTATACAACTTTTGTTTTAGTATTGGTACCAAAATGTATTTGAATCTTTTGTAAAATTCTGATGTTAAACCATCTAGTCCTGGTGACTTGTGGTTTGTGAGTTGGTCAATTGCTTTTTTTTAATTTCATCCTCTGTTATGTTTTCATCACAATATGATTTTTTTCCTCTTCTAATGTTGGGAAGTGGAATTTTTTTCAATACATTGGGTCTATAATTCTTGTATCGATTTGTTGAGATGTATATAATTCTTTATATAATTTTCTTATATATTTTAGAATTTGTTCCTTTCCTTCTATTTCCTGATTGTTTTCTTTTAGTTTAGATATATTTCTTTCCATTCCTTTTCTAATTTCTTCTCTTGGTGTATATTCTTTCCTATTCTGTAAATATCTTGGAAACGTCCTGCTCTTATCTGAGCACCATTAGCTTTTATATTGTTTAGTTTGTTGAGTACTTCTTGTGTTGTGTTGTTATCTTCTGTGTTTGTGTTTGGGTTATTTATTAGATTTAAACATTCTTTTTCAATTGATTTGTAATATTCCGCCTGCATTCTGGAATAATTTGTACTTATTTTTGCTATCTTCTCTTTAACTTTGTCCCATATAGAGTATATTGTTACGTATATGTAATTAAATTATTTGTGTGTTAGTTTTAAATTTCTTTTTATTTTTTTTTGTTTCATTACATTTTATTGTAATGATAATTTTTTTTTACTGGCTTTGATATTTCTTCCAGTAAATTCAGTTCAGTTCTTTTAGCCTGATTAGAACGCAAAAGTATTGCTTCGTTGTATTTTTAGCTGGCCTTGGTTCAAAATTTGGTAACCACTGAATAAAAATCATTGGTCGTAATCAAGGTCATACTTCGCGTACGTGTTAGTCTGAATAAACAACGTTTTATTTTTAAATTCATTTCCAGTGTGGGAATGATTGATTCTTAGCTAAGGTGATAGTAACCTACGTGCTTTAGTTGGGGTTTAATTCTCAATCTCAGTGTTTCTGAGTTAATTGTAAATTATACCTTCAGGCCGAAAGGTATTCCTGTTGTTGCCATTTGAATTGAGTTTTATTTATTTAAAGTAATTTATTCACCCTGGAAAATACTCTTCTTCATCAAAATTCTTAGACAAAGACATTTACTAAAATTATTCGGAATTCTAAAGCCTGAATTATATTCTTGGTGACTCAACAAGGAACTGTTGACGCATCAGCACAAACTGGTTATAGAGGACGGCATCGCCTTCCATCTTGGAACTTCATCGAGATTCGAACTTGGATTCAATTAGAACTTTTTAGTGATAGGACTTATATTTTTGAATTCTAGGATTAATTTTTGGATTAGATTCACAAGCCGTAAGTCCTTTTTCATATTTTTACCTTGTTTTCAAAGGAAATAAATTTTGTTAAAATTTACAAAGCTTGTTGGCTTCACTCTTTTCTTTGTTACTTTGCACGAGCCTAGTCAAGTAACAATATGTTGTCATTTGATATGGTTTGGAGTAAGTCTACAATTTCTTCTTGGTAAGCTTGTAACTCTAAAATAGTATTTGTTTAGTTTCCAATGGCTCTTTTCCCACTCTCTTTCCGCACTTATTTTGGTGCTTGTTTTTTATTATTAGCTCTATCGCATTATGGTCACCAATCTTGTCTTTTAATATGTTACTGCTTATTACATTTTTTTTTTTATAACTGAAGTTTATGTGGGCTTGATCAATTCTTGAGGCCATGTTAGGTCTTGTATATGTATATTCTTTTTTGGGGTGTAAATATCTAAATGTGTCTGTTAGGTTGTTATTGTGTAGTAGTCCTTCTATGTGATATAGAATGTCTCTGTCCCATTTTCCTACCCCTGATTTTTTTTGTCAATGTCTTTTGTGACAGAGTTAAAGTCTCCTATTACGACCAAGTTGTGTAAATTGTATGGTTGTAAATAATTTGACAACCTATAAATGAAAGATATTTTTCTGTTTCTTCTTGGTGGCATATACAGGTTCAAAATATGTATTTTATTTAATTGTATATGTATCAATCTACCTTTTAGTTCTTGTGGTGCTGGTAAGATTTTCCAGTCTGTAAGATTTATTATTTAAAATTATACCTACTCTTGATCTTCTTGATGTATTGTCTCTTTGTATTACAAAAATTGCATTTAATTGGTCTTCAATATAATTTACTATTTTTTGCTCAGTATTGTGGATTTCTTGAATGCAAATTAAGTCATATTGTCTTGCAATATTAATTAAAATTTTGGCTTTCTTAAAATCAAATCCATTTATATTAAGGGATAAGAGTTCAAGATTTTTTTTTTTTTAAATCCATTTTTGAGTTTAGAGAGTGTTTTAGGGTTAAATATGTTTTCTAGAATAGATAACCTAATGTAAGGTAATTAAATAATATATTATTCAGAGGTATTGTTTGGAGGGGGGGGGGGCGGGATCTGGGCATATTTGCTATTTGTGGCCGGTTTTGATTTTGTTTTTTGCCTTTCTTTTTGGAACTTGGTGGTGGTGTATGAAAATCAACTTGTTCCTGGTGTGTGAATGGTCCACTGGTGTTGGATATCCTTGAGTGTCATTTGCATGTGTGTGTTCTTTTTGGACTGGTTCTTCCATTGTTATGACAGATTTTGTTTGTGATTGTGGTTGTAGTGGGGAGGGGGGAGGAGGAGTGGTTTGTTTTTCTTCATCTCCCTTATCATCTCCTTAATTTGTTTGGTTTTGGGGGTATCTGGCATTTTTTGGGGGTTATCAATTACCACATTGGGCATTGGGTCTTTTTTTTGTCTTGTGTATGGGGGTGATGGCTTTTCTCTTTTCCTTCTTTCGTTTGTTATTTCCATTCTTTGATGGTGTTGTTGGTGTAGGCATCTGTATTAGCATTTGTGATGTTGTTTGTGTTTGTGTTTGTGTTTGAGTTTCTTCTGCTTCTTCTGCTTCCATTTCGTTTTCCTCATCACTTACTAGTGGTGGGAGGGTGTCATGTGTTTCTAATTGTGGGGGTGATGATAGTGGCGGTAGTGCTGCTGGTGTTGCTGTTGTATTGTCTTGCATTGGCTCTGGGTCAAAGAGTGCTCTTGTGATTGTTTTAACTGCCTGAGCATATGATTTGGGTGCACTTTGTTCTGAGGTGCTTGGTTGTTGTTGTTGTTGTTTGTATTGTTTTGGAATGGGGCATTCCCATTATCCGTGCCCTGTATTGCCACAGGTGTTGCATGGTCTTATTTTTTGACATCCAGCGTACCATGTTTGTACGGGTATTCCATACACCTTAAAATGCTCTGGAATTTTTTTTTGCGTCATTTGCATCTATCCTGACAACAATTTTCCCATTGTAAAGTCCTGGTATTGCCTTGAATGTGTCCCTGTTAGTCCCCAGGACTTTGACTGAGGTTCTTTGTTCGAAACCCTCTGCGAAGACCTCAAGAGGGATGTCTCTTGGAAAATGTGATACATAAATGTCTGCGTGCTTTCTCTCAATGATTTTAGTCACTGGGGGTGGGGCAGTTACTTTGGTTATTTTGTCTCCTATAGCTATGTTGTCTTAAGGAGTTTTTCCTTATTCTTGGGGTATAGTAAGTAATACCCCCTGCCAATTTTGCAGAATGTATCCAATTTATCCTGGTTTATGCCTCTGGCTGCCAAAGCGGCCAGTATGGCAAATTCTCCGGGCCTCTCGTCGGCCAGAATTTAAAATAGGTCTAGGGCTTGGACCCATGGGTCTCTAAATGCCTTAAAGAGGCGGCCATGTGCTATTTCTACTTCCTCTGTACGGAAGTATTTCTTCATGAATTCTTCCCCGTTGAAACGGAGTTGGTTAAGGAGTGCCATAGTATGGCGGTATGTGATGCTTTGATAACGTTGAAAAATTGAGATAGCTTTTAAAAGGGCTGTTTTATATTAAATACACGAAAAGTATTTAATTGTTGTACAATGTATGTAGGAAAAAATAGGGAAATAGAAAAAGGATTACCATATGTCTGTGTAGGCGAATCTGTGAAAACTGCAAGCACTTTTCTTACTGTAATCCCATGACCAGCACCTTTCAGAAGCTTCTATGGAATGACCACCACTAATATGCTGTCCATGCTATATTGTTTATACAGACAAGTAGCAAACTAACCAATCAGAAACTTACTTACCACTTGTCATATAATAGAACAACTCAGCATGATCAATACTGAGGGTAGCTTCATTACTCATAGTGAACAAAACTCGAACAGGTGATCCTGGTTCAAGGTTGCCTAATTGGCTAAATATATGTAAAATGAGAATAACACAATAATTGCAACTGATGACTTTATTTCACTCATCAATGAACATTAATTACATAAAATAATAAAATACCCACTTCTGCCTAATTAAAACATGAGTATATAAAACTATAAAATATATGATCCTGCTACATTAGGTAATTCTGTTCCCCAGATTTGTATGGCATTGTACTTTAGAGATACTTTGTTTTCTTTCCTTGGGTGAATCATCGCTGAAAATACAATTCATCCTCTTTACGGAAGTTACGGCTTGAATAATAAGAATACTAACGGAAAAACAGGTATCATAACACAAAACTGTAAAAAATTGAAATAAAATATGATCAATCACATCTTGCTGTCGTAAACCATGACATTTTCGACATTGTTCATAATAAAACGTCAATCCTCAAGACAGTATATTATACATTTTCATCTATAATAAATTTGCTTTGAACTTTACTATTTGTTTTTTTTTTTTTTTAACAAATATGTTCATTGCTGGACCGTTGGATGTAATAAAATAGACGTATGTACAGTTTGCTTCACTTCATTTTTGTTCATGAGTGCTCATGAGTGAAGCACAAGACAAATTCACGACAATGAAGAATGAACGATTGTACTGTTGTTTTGGCTTAGTGTGACATCTCAGTGCTTGTTTCTCTGGGGTCATTCTAAAACAATCTAGCTATCTTGATTTTCCTTCTTAGCATAGTAATTTATATCACTCGATAATTCTACATTTGTTTGTGAAAAAGAAAAAGAAGATAAAAATGGGAATGTTGCAGAGCTCATTTTTAAATGACACACTCAGTACAAGGAACCTTTAAGACCAAAAATAATGTACACATGATGTGTAATTTTCTAATTATTAGACCTGGACCCTTACGTGCACATCGGTATATGTTGAATTGCAAATATAAAATAATATAAAACAATCACTTAATTTACCTTAGTTTAAGCTTGTTTAAAGTGAGGATATCAACCAAAGCATACCGACCGCTCCGGTGGCCTAGTGGTTAGAGCGTCTGCCTCAAATGCGGGAGGTCGTGGGTTCGAACACCGGCCGAGTCATACCAAAGACTTCTAAAAATGGAACTAACAGCTGCCTCGCTTGGCGCTCTGCATTAAGAGGTTAGTGTTAGGACTGGTCGGCCTGGTGTCAGGATCATGTGACTGGGTGGGACATCATGTCATATGTCTGCGGCATGATGCCCCAGTGCTAGACATCACTATAAACTGTCACACTGCAGACATCGTAGCAATATGACGGAAAAATTGTTAAAGCTACGTTAAAAATCTAAATCACACACACACACACACACACACACACACACACACACACACCAAAGCATACCTGATGAGGTATAGTGCAAATAATGGCTTTCAGCGTTGGACATCCTTTCATTGCAAAATAAGAAGTAATCATTGGACATGGAAAGAAAGTGTCTATATGAACGCCTTCAGTTTTCCCTTAGTTTCAAGACGTATAATTGAAATATTGCTAAATGCGATCCGTTTGGCTCGGAAAGCTTGGGTAAAGCAAGTGAAACACGTATCATGTTGCGTAAACTGCCAATTCCTTCTTTTAGATTAAACGTATTGTTTTCTATCCTGGAATTTTTAGCTAAAGTAACTTCTGATTGTGAAGATCAGTGAAAGGAAAGTCCAACACAAGAAGTGCAAGTTTACATTATAATAGATACGAGGGGTATTGAGAAAGCAAGTGCAAATTTACGTTATAATAAATAAAATGGGTATTGAGAAAACAAGAAGTGCAAGTTTACGTTATAATAGATACGAGGGGTATTGAGAAAGCAAGTGCAAGTTTACGTTATAATAAATAAAAGGGGTATTGAGAAAACAAGAAGTGCAAGTTTACGTTATAACAGATAAAAGGGGTATTGAGAAAACAAGTGCAAGTTTACGTTATAATAAATAAAAGGGGTATTGAGAAAACAAGAAGTGCAAGCTTACATTTTAATAGATACAAGAGGCATTGAGAAAACATGATTGTGAAACTATTGACCGTATTCAACAAAGCTCTTTATTAGTAAACAATAAGTCTGTGCATCCTCTCAGAGCAACACACACACACACACACACACACACACACACACACACACACACACACACATACGCACAGAGCTAGTGTTATACTGAGCATAAATGTTATATCTGTTGTATGTGTTGTCTTGCCATTATATGTTTACAGTGTAGCATAATACGTTTGTGGAGATCATCTCGTGTAGCATGTATCAGTGGAGTGAGTGAAAGTATATGTGTTCCCATGATAGCATCTGCATTGCATTGGCACGTGCATTGTATGTTACACGTATTACTAACCCCGCCTTATCCTCCTTTCTCTCAACGCAGTCTATCAGAAGTCTTCATGGAGAGCAGTTGCAAACCTCTCTCCAGTATGTAGCACTTGTAGAATATATATCTACATCTACTTTTGTATTTTTTTTAAAAAAGGATTATAAGTAAATACCAAATAGAAGTCTTAGTTCTGGTAAGGATTGCAAATGATGTATAATTATGGATATTTGCGTCGCGTATGAAATGTGTGAAGTTTTTATTGTATTGTCTCTGTTGTAATTCGTGATTGTATTTATACTTCAATGTTTGCTTTATATGTTATAGGTAAACAATGTGTGTGTGTGTCTGTGTGTGTGTGTGTGTGTGTGTGTGTGATTTTGGATTTTTAGAAAGATACATTTGTTTGCAAAATTATTAACAACTGTGCCCCTTTCCGTAGTTTCTTCAAATGCCCATTAAAAGAAGTTTTATTAATTACGTAGATGTTTGTTGTTTTTTTTTAGACATGTGAACTCATTCGAGAACTATTCGGGCAACCTCTTTATTAAACCGGTTCTTACATACGGGTTTTCTGATAATATTTTTATTTAAATAAAACAATACTATATTGTTTGATTATCTTCTCAAACTTCAAGAAAAAAATCAAAAATAATAGCAGAATGGTACGGTATAAACTGAAGGCTCTGCCCGATAATATTGGACTGTCTTTCCTACTTTGATGCAAGAGAAAATTGTGTTATAATAGCAGAATGAATGGTGTATCCGGCTTTCATGCACAAAAGGCAGTTTATACGAAAAAATAAACTTTCATCGATGAAATTATGTCACCTTAATGCATCCTGTGCATATATAGTGGATACGGCAGGGGGACTGTCGGAAACGTGGAAAACAAGTTTTGAAGCAAAACGCTCGCTCAAAAAGAAAGAAAGAAAAAGAAAAGAATAATTTCTTTCAAACGGACCGAGTTCGCTTGTTCATGGACATCATTGTTAAGGCATATATGGATTTGCAACTGTCCGCTCAAATGCTTCGGACTCTTTAGGGTTGGCTCAATACAGATTTGGCCCAAATTTCAATATTAATAATAGCAGTTAAAATTACCGACGACACCTCAAAGAGCTATGCCCTTTAGGTTCTCATAAAATGTACTTAGCAATCGGCTTTCTGCTTTATTTAAAATATCAGAAAATAATACAATTATAGTTGTATTGAATGTATAAGGTGAAAATCACGTTTAAAGAATGTGCATATACATGAGCAGGTGTTTCCTCGTCTTCAAATAGGCCCTGACTACGAGTAATAAAATAATGTGACATCTCAAGGTGTGGTATGAAGAGCAAGTAGCTGATATATATATATATATATATATATATATATATATAATTTCTGTATATATATATATATATATATATATATATATATAAGAGGACTTATTTTGATGCTTGAAATTAAATTTTTGTGGTAATTAAAGGATATTAACTTATATTGCCAAGGCGATTAAATAGGAGAAAAGGGATTTTGATACGCAATTTTAGATTAATAGATAAAGCAAGTGATCATTATGTAATGGGATTGTGGGGTTAAGTTCAATCTGCTACAGAGTGACACCGCGAAGGAAAGAAATGGACACTGGTTCTAATCCTTTATCTTCTACATGTTACATCTTGCAATCTACAAATAAAATTTTTTTGAAATAAAATATATTTAAAGCAAACGTTATGCTATTACGTTATGTATCTATATCATACTCACATACACGCCCCTCTCTTTCCTTCTAGTATAGTGAGAATGGCCGTTTTGCATTTTTATTATTTTTCTAGGTCACAGCCTCTATACCCCATTACTTTTTCCCATTTTAGCAAGCAAGACATATACTATGTGCAACTTGTGGATTATCAGCATTAATAATCCACGAAATTGAAGTGTCCCAAACAAGCAGCTAGTCATACAGTAACACAGAGCAGTAACATGTAAAACCGCCAGGAGAAGTTGTTGTATGGTGTTTATTATTGTTTTACGCGACTTTTTTGTCTGTAAATGCGCAGCCGCACTGTTTCTTTTTTGCGTTCGTAGTTGTCGGTGATTTTCCCTTTCCGCCAATACTGTCCAGAATTCGGCCGAGCTAATTATTTAATCCTCGACTGCCACGGAATACAGTTAAACTGATCGTGTTGAAACTATTTTGTGCCACTGTAATCAGTTCTGAATAGACACGTATTCGTAAACGTAATCGTACCGAAATTAATATGCTTGCAAAACCAGAAACAACGGTTACTATCGATATAGCCCCAACAATAATTCCTATTGTTGCACCGACAATGATTGTTGTTGCCGTGATTCATGTGATACCTAGACCACCAGTTGTTGCCGTGGCAAGACCACAAATATCAGAAACCAAACACGCGCGTTTCGTGATCAACACGGTTCTTTTGGAGATTTAATCTTCCAGTTGTTGCTCAGGTTCGATTATTTCTTCACCTCGGTAACACTGAGGGTCCATCATAGTTCTCCTATTAATAATACATATGCATAGTACAATTGCACGACTGGCCGACTGTGTCCGGACTCTTCACGTCCAGATGCAATGCACACACGCACTTCTAGCCAATTACCCTTTCTCTTGGTAAAACTGTCAATTATAGAAAATATCTTCCTGGTAATATTAATATTTCCGGCGATTATGCGTCTGTGGTCTAACACCCTTTTTGTCTGAAAACACAGATTCAGCCTGTAGCTTTTACCTCTCACGGTCATTCTCTTCTTTGTCCAATAACTGTTACATGAACAAGTGCGTCACTGTTGAATAACAGTCGAGATTTTTCTTGCCCCCATTGAGTAAATGTTGGTGCAAAAATGTTCATTGGTGAACGTAACCAGGGTGGATACAGCGGTGATTTCCACTTCGCCGTTATGGAAACAATCCCGAGGTGTTTTTGCATTTGCTTGTGCAATTGATGTTTGAGTGTTTTCACGTGCACGTGCGACTATTCCAAGGTGACCTAGAGCTGACATTGATACGGAGGGTGGTCCCAATGGTCTATTTCTATTTGGTGCTTAACAAGATTATATTGGAGCATATACGAGTGTCTGGTAACACCACTATGACGCAGATATTCACCGAAAAGTGGAACACAATCACCATCAATGTTAACAACTGCTGCCAATTGGTTAAACACCCAATCGGTAAACCTGGTTTGGTCGACATCAGTACCACATCGGGATGAATAACGTCCGCAAATGTTAATACACGTTTTGTATAATGTTAAACGTATCTAATGTCAATTTAATAAATACCTGCGGGTTGGGAGGTGAAGAAGCTTTGCTTCCCGCCAGGGCATGCAATACTTCAACAACAAGATGACTACATATTGGGAGTGTGTATCGGCATAGTAGAATAAAACAGTTGTTTTCGTCCACAATGTGCGCTAGCTCCCTTCGTCAAATAATCAAGAACTTCAACAGGTGGTGAAAAAAAAAAAACATATAAGTCAAAGTACAAACGAAGTCGAGTAGGTATCACATATGGGACCCAATGAGTGCCAGGTCCTTTTGTAAAATCGAGGTTAATAATGCCGGTTTCACGTGTGCGAAAAACCATCGATGCAAGTTGATCTCGCATAAATTTATTGCCACGACGAAAATGCTTAACTGATTTTGTCTTCGCGAGTAAATCTAGATTGATCAATAGGCACGTGGCCTTCTGCGT
Source organism: Megalonaias nervosa (assembly GCA_016617855.1). Lineage (NCBI taxonomy): Eukaryota > Metazoa > Mollusca > Bivalvia > Unionida > Unionidae > Megalonaias > Megalonaias nervosa. Next base: position 13,625 of record JAECUM010034348.1, read on the forward strand.
GTTGTACCGAGTAATCGAAGATATCTTCCATGATATTTGATGATTTGTTCCTGGTAATGGAAGGTCTTTCCATTTCTGAAAGATCTCCCAGGCCCGCCTCCCGCTGCCTTTGTCAAAGCAATCCCAGATGTAGCTCCAACAGCCCCTAACACCGCAGCTTTTGCAACTGCTGTTGCTAACAACGCTGTAATCGTTGCAAGGATTTGAAATATTGCACTGGTCTTTTGCAATTGGATAACCACAGATTTGGATAATGTGAGCACCACTGAGATGTTATTTTGTTTGGCCGGTTAGGCTGAGTGAATTGCATCAACCACACAGTAGCATTTCCAGTCAACTTTGTTGGAGAAAGTTTCAATTTGTTCCCACAACTGTTTTTTTTTATATTGCGTTTGTTTATTGTCCCAGGTGATTTTCACTAGGGCCGATTTTTGCTTTGTAATAGAACAGTATTATTTAAAGAATTACCCTTTCAATTTTCCACAGGTGCATCGAGGACTCTCATTCAACCAACCGCATCATCCAACAGCAGAGTATTGTCCGAAAGTATGACGCATAACATACCCGTGCATGAAAAGACATATTGTTACAGATATGAATTTATAATATAGTTTTATTGTCATTTTAAGTTTGTCCCATTTATATTTTAAATCTTTAAGTTCAGTGGCTAACTCGTATTATAGCAAAAGTACGTATACAATACATTGTAAAAGTTTTCATTCATAAATCAAGGCCGATTGCCAAGAGAATGTCAACAACTTTTTTGGTCAAAATACGCCATGCATTAGTTTGTATGGCGCATGCATTACGTGATCCTAGGAGCACGTTTGTACTGTAGATATATCATGCACGCTCTAGTTGTTGATTGACTCAATAATTAATGAAGGTCAGTTATTTGAAGTTATATGAAGTTATTTCACAATATAATAATTCATATGTTCAAGAATCTCTTCTCTGATTCGAGTTTTGTTGATTCAACGCTTACATAGTGCCTATATAATGGATTTAAATATGCAGCTTCTCATTCTGCAAGTTATAATAAATTTTGTGAGTGAGAGGAAATTGTGATTTATTTATAATTCGTTCGTTGGATTAACAGAGTGGAAAACATTTTTTCTAAAACAGACAGTACCTGTCGCATTATGTGAACTTGTTCAAGAACTTAAACATTTAAATAATTCTGTCGGATTATGCGATTCTTTCAAGGACTATGGTGATATTCTATTTTCATAGAATTTACTTTGAAGTAGAATCTTTTTGGTTAGTAGAAGCGCGATTCTTCAGTGGTGCTAGCATAGCACATAAGCAAATTAGAACCTTCATGTAGAATAGGTTTGGCTAATTTCTGGACTAATGCGAAATTGATAGCACAATTTAGGACAATATGCAATGAATTCATGCAATTTAAATAACTTGTAATTTTTTCACTTTGTTTGATTTTATAGTTAGAGAAATAAATTAATTTATGTGTAAACTTGAATGCTTGTTGGGTTTTTCCTTGTCTTGTTATATAGTTTAAGCCCCTATACGTAACATGATCAACAAAGCATTGCTTGAACAATTCCCGGATTCCCAATGAAAAGTAATAAATAGGGTATAATAATGATGTTGGGAAATTTGCAAACCAGTGTCAACGTTTTGATGGCGATCCATATACTTCACAGATTGTGATATGCTCGTGCAGCATGATTGGTTATGTAATCAAGCCGAATTTCTTCAGAGGGTTCCTGATGACTGGATGGCCGTATAATCGCCAAGAAACCCAGTCACTTCTAAGTCGTCAGATATCATCTTACTAGCGGTGTGGTCATTGTCTTGATTTGCAAGTTGAAAAGCTATGAACACGTTTTTTAGCTGCAGTAAGCCCATGATCGGCACTTATTTGCCTTATAAACTGTTCTTTAATAACACTTGGTGGGTGCGCGTCTGTGGTATGCAATAAGCGATAGCGTTGAAGCGGTTCTAGATTGCATGACGATAACAAACATAATTCTATAGACAGCGAAGGAGATAACATAGGCATTCACAATGGTAATATTTCTAGTGCAACTTTACCATCAGATACACCTGTACCACGCCAAATTGCATCGCTGGAGGTGTTCTTTCGCGTTAAAGTTTAGCCCCAAACATAACCATGCGAACATCTCTACAAAACCCAATATGTGACTGAGGGGAATTGCACACAAAAATCGTAATGAGGCTGAAGGAAGTTGTACTTGACGCTGTGCGAATCCATAATGAAAAGTGCCATTAGAGCCTACGACTACATCTTGTACATTTGCATCAGCGTTGCCTGCAAAGTTTCTAGGTCGCCAAATTGTACACAGGTGAGAATTCTCATTATCAGATGTTTCCTTAATAACACTATAGCTGGTCCAGCAGTTCTCGTTTAGTCATGGCTGTATCCATGAGGCAAGTTCAGTGATCATCGTGGCTACATCAGCGTTGTTGATTCGGTTTCTTTTCCAACGATGGAATAACGTGCACTGTTGATCAACACCATGATCGTGGTTAACAAATCCAACTGAGGTATTGGCAGGATAATTGGTACCACCAGCATCAGTCTGTACAAGTATTACGACTCTATGGTCTTAAATTCAGTCATAGAAAAGCGTGGAAAGCAACAAGTTTTATAAAAATTCAACGCATGATTTATTTCCATAGAATAGAGAGTGAAAATTTAATAAAGAACTCACAACCTTGCGAATTAAATCCCAAATAGTCCAAAAAGTTCTATTGTCAGTCCTAATGAATAAAGTTGTAATTAAATTCCAGTGGTGTTCGAAATAAGATCCAGCACTTAAGGCGTTGATGTGCCTATGGTCTTGAGTGTACTAATGTACCAGTAGCCTGCAGAGCGATGATGTACTAATAGTCTTCCAGTTAATCACAATAACATAATACAAGATGTCCTTGTCTGAATGCACTATTATTATAAATTAATGTTTCTATCCAAGAATATTATTTAAGAGCAATTTGTATTTCCAGTGAATAATGCTTTGAATAAATAATTTCAATCATATCAAAATCTGCACGCAGCAATACAAATGATTCTGCTACAAGATGTTAAAGCCGGAATTAATAATTTTAAAAGTAAACAAGATTATATAAATCTAAGACACAAAAGCAGATCCAGTACGTAGGACAGAAGTTCATCTCTAGAAAAATATAAGTTGTAAAGAAGACAACATTTGTTACTATAATTATAATAAGGAATGTGGTGAACATCAGGTATCGCAGGTTATTCCATGTGGAATACCAATGTCCTAGTCACAACTCCAAATAAATAAGGTTACCTCTGTTGATAATGATCCTGATATTTAAACTACATTCAAAGTGTAATATTAAGTACGGATTATTTGTTTACTAAAATAATCGTTACTGGTCAGGTACAACATGAACTTGATTTTTGGACAAGGTCAAGTTCAAAACATAATTGTATATATCATATATTCATGAAGAAAAACAAATAAACAATACAAATTATTCATGCATAAAACAAGTTTTTCTTCGATTTCAAAAATGGCCTCTCATGGAAGCAAACATGTTAACATTTCCTGTACCTGTGATTCCAGTTTTTGTTGATCAGGGACTCTAGCCGGGTACGAATAATACTGAAAATTTCTTGCTTCGATTCATTAACAAAGGCGAGCCCATATCTAATGCGGGATCTGATGTATCTTTGTATTGAGTCATGGTGAAAGTATACATTATTAGCTTCATATAAAACCTTTAGCGAGAGAGCTGTGATCCACTCTCCATTGCCAGAATTGCAATCACTGAATCTGACAGTCGTTGATGAACGGCTTAATTAATAATTTACCAACCGCTTTGGGATTGTTTCTGTCGTTGGTAGCGTAATTAGTTTTGGTGACGCCCGAGTGTCTAATCGTTATAGTCGAATCTCGAATCGATTGAACTGCTTGCAATCCCGGCTTTTTCAACCAATCCCATGCAGCATTTTCTAGACCATCAACGACTCGCCTTGCAACTTCTTTAGCGATTCATACAGCGCGTGAAGACAATCCCGCAAGTAACTTAGGTGCAATCGTGAACAATTCACGAAGAACGTCACCGAGGTCAGTTCGATCATATGTCGCGTAAACAAGTTTCCTCAAGGTTAACAAACCGCACGCGTCTCCTAGGTTCACGTTCGACGGTCATTATATTCAATATCATGTCGATCGATTTCTAATGTACGGCTTTATCGTTAATGTTTCACCTCAAAGATTTACAATATGTTTAGCCGATTATTTTGACATGGAAGGTACGTTGGTGCCTCGGGCGTAATTTATATAAAATCATCGGGTTCAACTTCTGACGAAAACCCAAACAGTATATAACTCTGAACAACAACCCATCTCGTTTCAAACCTTATCTCACATCTACCACTGATGGCGTCAAATGTGAACTTGATCTGCGTTGTTGAGGTAATTCTGACTGTCAGGAGCGATATCATATACCGTCCCTGTAAGTGATGCAAGCAAAAGCTGATTATTTTCCCAAATATGTGCGGGCCAAACAAGAGCTGTTCTCAATGACGACCGTCCAATCCTAGTCAAATATTGCGGAGATTCGATATTGATGGCAAAGCTGAGTGTGGGCTTATGTTCACGTATAGGAGCTTTAGAGTCTTTACCGTTCAACACGAAATTCTTCATCAGACCTCATCGTTGACTGCGGTAGTATCATTCGCAACTGTAGGAAGTGCTACCACATCCGAAGTTGATTGGCGATCGGGTGAAACCAGACACGAGTTATTCGCGGTCAGACTACTAACAGTTGTGGTTTGGTATTAGGTCAACTGTAATAAACTCGCAGCAACGCTAGCAAAATCTCAAGTGTGCGAAATTCCCGGTAACAGGTCTAGAAAACGTCACACCAAATTCCGGTCTTGTTGAAGAGATTGTAATCTTCGAGGCAACTCTTTAGGTTGTATTTACAACAACCTGTTGCATCGTAGCATTGATTTCGCTTAAACACGAAGTGTTCATCAGAACTCATCATCTGTGTTGTACGATCGAAGTTCGTCATATACATCAAGGGTGTTTTCAGGAAGTTCGTGCATCAATGCGTGATATGTTTTTCTGTCCATGATACAAGAGGAGAACAGCCACTGACATATCAACGTGGTTTCATTAATGACTTTGGTGCATGGTTGCGGGCATAGCTTGACCCAATACGTGTTTGACATCAATCCGTGAAGTCGTTAGTGTCGCACAGTCCACCAGACCTTCTCCTTGTTTTGTTGATGCTAGCACCACTATTGCATTAGGTCCAGCCACTTATTTTATATTTCTTCCATTGTTGGTGCTGGTGTTTGTTGTTGCATTGCTTTTGCCATATTTTCTCTTCTTCCATTATGAGAAATCTAGGTTTTTGTGTGCGTACAGGTGTCGATATTGAAGCAGGTACTACACGTCTTTGTCGCGTTTGTTGTATCATGTTCTCTTCGTTAGGTTTGGTTGCAGAAGGTCTTTCTTTGGATTGTTTACTTGTAACTTTTCGTTTTGCAGGTATGGGTAGACTTTGTCCTTTCTTTGGTGTTGTTCTCTTTGTGCCTGTATAGGTGTGGATGTTTGCATTTGTTCTGGTATTTTCGCACGTTTTTCCGTGTGATGTTTACTGGTGCAGGCACATTTAACTCTTTGCTTTGGGGTGCACGTTCTTTGGGGTATGCTTCCTGAATGGATTTGTTCCACTTCTTCCTTTGTAAGATATTGAAGGTCGTGTCTGGTGCTTGCTTGCTCTCTAAGACGATGTTGTCTTGGCAGTTCCTCTTGTTGTGGTTGCTAGGATATTACTAGTTGATGTAAGTACAGTGTCATATATTCTCTCTTTAAAGTTTCACCTTCTTCAGCTCTTTCGCTTAAAATGCCTTAAACCTTTGTGCGTAATGATTCCAACGTTCACCGGTAGCTTGTTTCTTTCTAGCAAACTCCCCAAATATCATTTTAGGCTATTTCGACGTTTATGTATTTAGCATGTGTCTTTGATGGCATTTTAACACGTAATCTTTCTTGTTGCTGGGTCTGTTAATAGTCACATATAAGGGATTTTTTAAAATTGCCTGGAGAGCCCCTTCGTTAAAGTATTGAGGCTGTGTTACCAACTGCTACATGTATTTGATGGTACTACCAAATTCTGTCAATTGCCTCACTAAAGTCTGCATGATATACACGGGTGTATTTATATGTAAACCAACGGCTTCGCCAATTTCACCAGCTTGTTCTCCGATTTTTTTATTCCCCTTTTTGTAATAGTCTTTGCAATTGCTCTTGTGGCTTTTTGATATCCCTGGTACGTTTCGCCTATCTTACGAATTAAACCTGGTTCTTCTTCTTTTCTCGCTAGTACTGACACCTCTTCCACTATTGGTTTTGTTGCCTTTTTAATATCCTCAGCACCTTTCGCAATATCCTTTATTGGTTTAATCAGCGGTGCTGTTTGGCCTTCTCGTGCAGTTTATTGTGACTGTACCATATCTTGCACATTATTGAGACGTTTTATAGCATTACTAATAAATTCCTGGTTTTCACAAGCGGTTTGACGGCGTTGTTTTTCATACTCTTCTATGAAATCACTGGCGCACATTCTATTTAATTATTATAATTGATTAATAGTCGCGTTCGACAAGTTAGTGTCTGGACCCTCGCGATATTTTCTCTGGTTGGAAGTGGAAGTTCTGGTCAAGTCAGTAGTAAGAAAACTATATGGACCCGTATTCATCCTAGTAAACATATCACGGAACTTTTAGTCGGCGGCACACCTAGCCCACTGGATGTTTGAAAGACCATACGTCGCAATGCCACAAGATATCATGAACATGTTACAGTTGTGATGAATTGCTTTAGGAACATGTATGTATCGTTATGTCAAATAAATCACATCGATGTTTTTGTGTCAACCATGTGAAAATATTTGCGCGGGATTGATTTGGATCTCAGTCTTCACATCATTGTAGACTATAAGATTGTTTTCACATGCATCCAAATGGTGAATGGCATATGCTTCATCGATAGTGGAAAGGAAATCAACAGTGTGTTGCTTCTCGAGGACGTTTTGTCACTCGACACTTTAAAAAATCTTTTAAAACATTTTAACACCGTTGATTAACAGCCGACGGCGCAATCACGTATAATCGATCCCACTTCAACCATCTTAAAATCATATTCAGCAACAGTTGAGTTTTTCCTGATCCACCAGGACCAATGATTAGCACACGAACTGAGTTTAGAAATATATAACCATGTTTAGATGGATTAGGTGTTGCTTGCACAGAAAAATAAATGATGGAAAACTTTGATTTTTCTAATCGCATCTGTGACTTTTCTTTTTCATGGTGCCATTAACAAAATTACCCTGGACGCCATGATATAAATACCCTGATGAAAACACATCCCTCGACGTAACAACCAACTAAAGCCTGGTGAGGCACCAGCAAATTATATCGATGCTGCCTGTTACCGACATGACCTTTTCTTATAAACAAACAATGCTATCCATGGACGTCAATTTGCCCATGTGCATCTTATCCATCACTTAAATGCTATTAATCCTACACTTGGAGAACCAATCGCAAGATGGATCATCAAAGGAGGTATGAAAGCCAAGATTGTTTTGGGTGGTGGACAAAGTCCACTCATTCAAAGTAGATTATACTAGTACAAACAAACATGGACGCAAAAAGCCGGCCATCAGCAAAAATATAGTTACACTCCGAGTCTGTATTGAAAAGATGAAACCACCGTGGAATAGTTAGCAAGCGTGGCAAAGGTCACTCACAGGGATGTTCGGGCATGGTTAGCCAAACAACCCTTGAGACGAATATACCTACATGTACCAATAAACGGTCACGTGAGTGGTTTGATGTCCATATGCCTAATGAGGTTCATCATGCTGGTCTCTTGTTTCTTCCACATGATTCTGTCAAGGAACGTACCTTCTAGTACGCGTTAACTATTGTAAATGTTGCCAGCATATACAAAGAAGTCGAGCCGTTGATACGAAATGATCCTACACGTGTTGCAGATGCACTTGAACGTGTCTATGAACGCAGACCACTAACAAGACCACGATTGTCACAAGTATATCCTTGTAAAGAATTACCCAGATCTGTTTTTGCACTCTTGGCGAAGCATCAAGTAAAAGGTCGTGTTGGACATGTTAATATACATTGGGACAAGATAATGTGGATCGATTTAATCGCACACTTACGGAATGGTTATTCGGAAATCAATATTCACAGGAATTATTAATAAAGCCTCAACAGTGTCACAAATGGGTAGCACGACTTCCATTAGTCATAGCAGCATTGAATACTGAAACCACACACACGCTTGGATTAAAACCATAGTGCAATTCGAAAAAAACCTGGCAGTTACACCGACATCGTTATAAACATTCGCAGCAAATCCGTTGATATATATATATATATATATATATATATATATATATATATATATATATATATAAGTATATAGTTAGTATAGGTAGCAGTATATATATATATATATATATATATATATATATATATATGTATGTATGTATGTATGTATGTATGTATGTATGTATGTATGTAAAAATCACGGGTGGACCAAAGCCGAGCATTTGTGAGACAGGAATTGCAATTCGTTGTAGCGATTATGGAACTGCCACCAATATCTATTTTGATGCACTAGTTTATTACCTTAACTTGTATCATTTGATTCATACTAACATCATAACCAAACGCGTCAGTAGTAATTCAGTCAGACAATACCCGTCCCTTGGTATCAAGCGGTGAAAAACTCACGTTGGTGCACCAATATACAACCATGCGATGTTTCGGAGACTGTATCATATTTGCTGTGTGTGCGAATTCACATCCCGTTTAAAGACATTCCATTCAAACGTCACGCCGGAGATCTTTTTGTTCAAACATGCGTGGGATGTCTTTGGCTTTCTTAATGTTCTTGTGTCCAGCCACTATTGAATACATTTTAGGTCGCAGTCCGACATACTATTCGATCGGTTTATCCTAGCATTCATCTTTGAATTTGCCAATACCCTTTTTATTGCTCTTACTAAACAACCGATGTTCTTTCGGATAACTGCTAGTATCAAATTCGTTTACTAAACTTGGTTCAGCCATGCCGGCTAACACGTCATCGATTAGGTTATGATGTGCATCTAAAGCGGGTGTGTATCCATGTACAACATTTTGATGTTTTCACCGTACCGCGGTTTCATCTTGTCGTAGAAGAACTCCTACATTAAAATAGTTATTTTGTTCACTATCCTTATTTTGTTCACTATCCCTAACAAGGTCTACTCGAATCAGCTTGCATAGATTCTCAAATGGCTTGCCGAATACGTCATTATTCAGTAGTTTCAAACATTCCTTTCTAAATTCATTTTGGCCTTTCTGTGCATGTCTGTATTAAGCTGAATACAAGGAGCCATCCAAGAGCGCTGTCAAAATCCAAGCACATGATGGATACCCAACTGCAGATACAGCCGCAGCTTTCGTACGTGCAATGTATAATTCCGTTTAGTCCTGAGACTTGGGACAAGCTTGTTGCATGCAGTATATTACATGCAGATTCATTCACGATTTAGCACTGATACGGGGATATTCACCCACCTGGTACCGATAAGGCTTCTAGCGCTAATGGATAGCCGTTGTGTAAATCATGTAAATGTCCAGGGCATTCTAGATCAACTTCAAAGAAACATTCACAGTCATTGGTGTTGTACTCGTGTATGTGTTTTGTATGTCAACGTGAATCGGTTCAATCCACGAAAATTCACCAACAGGTATCGGTTGCATCATTGCTATTTATAGAGGTTATTAGGATCTAGATACATGACGTAACTGTTGGGGCCAGCGGATTGATATGTCTTGGTTATTTGCGCGCGCGTTTTCTGTGGCTCGCCATAGAAATCACACCAGGAAGTGAGCGCTCGATAAACATATGCTGGTCAATATCGGTGAACAATTCTATCTTGACTTTGGGTTTTCATAACAATGTATCCCAAACCATTCCTGGCGATGAGAAAGAATGCGCGGGATCTAATTTGTACACGGGTAATTTCACTATCACGAAATTTTTAAACACATCAGCACGCAACGACACATTTGTGCGCAAATGCAGATGATGATAGTTACCGATGCTTTTGCATTTGAATGCCGACCAAACTTTTGCGTAGCATAGATGAAAGTACCTTCGTGAATGAAAGACAAATAAAATGCCTCGATAGGTGACAACTGATTTTCAGCAAATTTGTCCCAGTCCCTCACTGGTTCGTATGGGTACACACCTTTTCTATTTTACAGGTCATTGTTTTGGGCGCTAGCTTCCAGGGCGCAAAATCGATGGGTAATTTTGTAGTTTCTACCGCTAGATTGCTCACTAACTTGTCCAAGGAGAATTCCGAAACTTAATGAATCGATGATCTGCAGTTGACCCAGTTGCAGTTGCTGCTTGCATAATCAAATGACCATGATACCCAAGCAAGTTATGAAGCACTACAGGGATTTGTATTCTATTTTGGGTAAATTCGTTATTGTAAATTACATGAGCTTTGTGCTGCTCCTCTCTACGCACCAGTGACGTGAAAGTGATCATGAACTTTGGCACCAGAACTTCCAGTCGCAGTGGAAGTGAAAGCTCTTCACAGATCCAGCATGAGTGGCTGCAGTAAATTCACAATTATTAACACTGGTCATACTTTTGTCTGCCGGTAAATAGACCTGTTGACAAACCCATTTAGCCGCAACCTCGAGAGATTTAAGAAAAACGTATACCGAGTCCTTGCCACGGTACAATATTGTTGGTTCAGTTTGCCCGTCGAATTTGACTGCCGTATAACAGAACTCGTACTGTATGGTTGCTGAACTTGAATGCATCTTCCAGTGAAACGTTGAGACATTGAAAATCCGCGTGGATGATACACGGAACTTTCGTCTATGTTGTAATGCAGTGAATTTGAGAATGTTTAGGCCGGGCTGAGGAATTTATTATCCCCCACGGCTTTTCCTCGTTCCGGCCACAGTAAAAATCAAGGTCAAAGAGCAATTTTTGGGTGCAGCGTCTGAATGGATATTTCTTACTCTCTTTCTTGCTGTACTGGTTAAATAACCATGCAATATTCTTTATCCATACGATACCAATTCTGAACTAATAATATCACTTAGCATTAACAAATCAATCTGGGCTCGTTCGTGCTGTCGATGTGCGCATACTGCAAGCGCAGAAAATCATTTATCCCATTTAAACACGTTAACAGTAATAACTGGGTCAAATGTTTCAGATTTGTTCAGTGTGACCTTAGTAACCTGCACCGGAAAATCTATATGACGAAAACTGAGTATCAACTCACGCGCACGTCATGACACTATTCACCTCCCGCCCCCCCCCCTAAAGTCACTTGGCGATTGGCAGATACCCTAAAGTCACTTGGCGGTTGGACAGGAGCAAAGCAGCCGGTGTGGATACACTGTGAGCTGTACCTGCTGAACTCAGGTCATAGGTTCGCTTTTCACTGGACCGATGTAGCAGTGGAATTAGGCATCCTCCTTGATGACTGAGAACCCATTTTTAAGATCACACTGCTCAACCCATTAGCATGAGGTAGGGGATATGTAAGGTGCCCAACATATGCCTGCTTTACTTTAACGCTGATCAGCATAGTGCGGTTGACGGGGATACCACCTTAGCGGTCGAACACAAACAATAAAAAAGGTGACACAACTCGCCATTGGTGCGTGCCTGAAACAGACGCACATTAATGAACAGTGTATTAGAAAATGGACCAGATAGAAGAACAGCTCTAGTTGGTAGAGAAGCTGTGGAAACTTACCGAAGTAGTAGCCTGCTTCACATTATTCAGGAGAGGCCAAAGTAAAGGAGAACGACATGAAGCTGGTATTGGGTTTGCTATCAAACCACGTATAGCTAGTAAGCTCAAACATTTCTCAAACGGGCGCTAGATGTTTGCAATAGAGATCCTCATTGTCTAGAAAAAGACATGCAACTATCATCAGCGTCTATGTACACACTATGACGACCCAGATGAGATCAAGGACAAATTGCATGTAGATCGGAGTTCCTTATTGCAGAATTACCAAAGAGCAGATAAACGAGGATCATCCTTGGTGAACTTAAATGCCGCAACTGGCACAGATCATCAGAAATGACCATTTGTCATAGGCAAAGATTTCTTTGGCAAATGCAAAAAAGAAAAAATGGACTCCTATTACTGATGAAATGCGTTGAACACCACTTCTTAATCACAAGCACAGCCTTCCATCTACCAAATCGCAACAAGACATCTTGGATGCATCCACGGTCCAAACACTGTCATCTTGAGGAGAACAGTCAGGAAGGATGTCAGAGTAACGAAGGCATGAAAAGTACAGAATGCTTTACTGAACACAGGCTGAAGGTCTCAAAGCTCAACATCCGGTTTCAGCATAGTAGACATATCCAAAAAGTGCCCAAAATGATCTTTATCGTGAAGTTATCATCAGGGAATGCGGAACACGCATTTGTCGACTAGCTGTGCAGCCAACTAAATACAATCGATATAAACCTCTAAGATATAGATGAAAACTATGGATGCAAATCCTTGGTCCCGCCACACGTAAAGATAAAGACTGGTTTGATGAAAATTTGCTATACAGAGAATTCTGGGTGAGAAGGCCTATACGGAGGAAAGCATTGAATCTATTAAGAAGGCATCCTTCCAGAACATCAAGATGACTGTCCAATTCAAATACAGAACAGTATGATTCTTGGCTTAGTAATGAGTCAAACGTGATTTAGTCCTACCTGACAGGAATGACATGAGGGAATTTTATGACTCTTTGAAGACAATCTACGCACGTGAGGAACACCTCCAATACTGAGTGCTGACAGCCCCACGCTGCTCACTGACGAAGAAAGATACTTCAGAGATTGTTAAAACAATTTAGCAATATCCTAAATCAGCAGTCATCAATCAGCGAGGAGGCACTGCAATATGGAAATCAACATAGCTGATCCGCCAACACTTACTGAAACTGAAAACAATTTATCTGCTATCAAATGGCGACGCACTTGGAGCCAATAATTTTCTAGCAGAAATCTATAAAGCCGGAGACTGGCACATGACACAAAAACTGTCTAAACTATTATAGTTAATGCGGATTCAAGGAAATATACACCAGGAGTACAAGGATCCATCGTCCCTTTGTTCAAGCGGAAGGAAAGAAACACTCCTGCAGCAACTATCGAGTCATCTTGCTGTCAATATCCATGCCATAATTCAACTGAATCATCATGGGTATCACACCGATCAAGGCTTGCTGCCAGGGAATCAGCGTGGCTTTAGGACAGTACGTGGTACCAGATATATGGTGTTTGCAGCTCGTCAGCTCCATAAGAAATGTCATGAACATAACTCCAAACTATATGGCATTCATCGACCTGTCAAAAGCCTTGGATACAGTCAGCGGTTGAGGCCTTTGGTAGATGTTGGTAAAATGTAGTAGCCCAGAGAAATTCTTTGTCATGGTTCAGCGATTTCATGACTGAATATTTGCTTGTGTCGTGGACGACGGCGAGTCTTTTCAATCATTTCTAGTCACCAATGAAGTCAAGCAACGCTGTACGTTGACCCCAACCCTATTCAGTATGATGTTCTCTGTCATTCTTACTAATGTCTTCCGCGACTATAACACTAGGATCGACATCAGATACTGGGCTGACGGCAAGTTCTTCAATGAGAGGAGACTGCAGGCGAAGAAGTAGTTACAGTTCGTGATCTATTAGGTGCTGACAACTGTTCTCTGAAGGCCGAAGCTCCGTCTGATATTCAACAGAGTATGGACCATTTCAGTTCAGCTTGTTACAATTTTGGTCTCATTAAGTATTAAGGAGACAGAGGTGATGCACCAACCTGTACCAGGCAAGCATTACATAAAGCCTACCATCACAGTAAATGGCCAAATCTTCCTGGCAGTAGACAAGTTCACCAATATCGGCGGCACACTGTCACATGCAGGCGACATCCATCACGAAACCAATGTCTGAATTGCTAGGCAGAAGTGGCCTTTGGCATACTGCGAGCAAATGAGTGGGTGTACAGAAGCATCAGTCTACAAAACAACTGTATGCTTGCGAAACTTGAGCAATGTACAGACTCATTGACAAGATGAATTATTTTCCTATGTGCTGCCCCACGAAACTGACGGGGATAAGATGGCAGAACATTATCTCAGATAGCGTGATTCTCACACGGTCCGCACTCTGCTGATGAAATCGCAGTGGAGATGGACAGGCCACGTGACTAAGATGTCACAAGAGCAACGACCAAAACGATCTTCTACGGCGAACTGAAGGACGGAAAGCGGTATCAGAGTGGTCGGAAGAAATCCTTCAAAGATTCCTCAAGCCATCCATGAAACATTTCAACACTGATCATGAGGCTTCGGAAGATGTCGCATAGGATCCCTCTACCGGCGTAGTCTCATACATACTGGACCTACAGACTTTGAACGGCGGAGACACACAAAGACAGTATAGATGTACTAACAACGTAAATCTCTGAAATGCAGCACGTCCTCTTTTGATCAAGCAATCCCAAGCGGAATTTACTGTTAAGTGTGCCATAGACAGTTCTGGGTACAAATTGGCCTCAGCTTCTTATACAGTGGGCATATTGCAAAACATATATGGATAAGTTTAACACAAAATCAAAGCTTATGATCTTTGTCAGCGTGCCAGAATAATAAATGCCGACGAAGTACAGCTAGTTGTTATGCCGTTGACTGTGAATTTAAAGGATCCAAGTTCGGTTCCGGTTTGTAAAAAAATGACACGTTTAAGCCTACATTCTGATCAACGGGGTAGGACATAAGGGCGCGTCCCTGACATGATAATAATGTCCACTATGTCGACATGGGCTAAGGAAAAGACTATGCAGATAAATTCACACACACATACAACACGCGCGCGCGTGAACACACGTACGCAGACACATATACTTTATGATATTATAACACCCAAAGAGGAGCTTACATTAGTACCCTGAAGGGAATTGATCCCCAGTCTTTACTCCGGCGGGGTTGGTGTGGAGTAGCAGGTACCGCTATGTGTTCAATCCATAACTGTGACGAAGTGTAAGAGGACGTGTAGTACAGAAGAAACCGAAACAATGAAGACTGGTTGGAAAGAATAAAGGACATTCATCAAGCAACATGTTATAATTTTAATAGAATCCCTGCGGAAATAAATAGAGGAAGCCCTTGACCCTATCTTCTCATTGGGCTTACTGAACATCTATTGAATGTGTATGTCGTACCGTGCTCAGTGTATATTTGTTGTATTTGCTTTTCGTCTTTAATCTTTAATGATAGGATTAATTTTGTCAGGCACGTCTTTGTTTAATGTGTCTGCCAGTTTCAATAAAATATCTCTATGATCAATTTCATGTTGTTTCAAATGTTGCATATATGCGGATGGCGAAACAAAGGTCGATAATGCAACCGGACGTATTGCCTAGCCATGTGTATAGGGTACTATAGTACGATCTACAACGAATAATAAACTACACAGTGGCTTACAAGCATGAAACGGTGATTTTTTAAAATAAGTTTTACTAATCAAATGTTCTATTCAAGAACAAGTGTTTCAAAGGGAACTAATATGTTAAACAAATCAGCATTATCAGTAAATCAACCCGATGTGTAATATTGTGTACTGTACGGTGAAACCAATTCTAGTTAACTTCTGTTTTTATTCTTGCGATTATTCCACATTCAATGTGAAGGACATAATACTTAAAGAAAAGAACTATCTGAAAAACAATACTAAGCAGTCTTCTCAATCAACGATGTGGGCGTTTGTAATTTAATTGGAACGACTAGTTTTGGTCCTTGACAACGACATGCATGGTTGTTTACACGTTTGTCGATTTTCTTATACGTGTAACCGTTGCAACCTTAATGTGGGGCCAGGGAGCAAGATTGTCCCTGCAGAAGCGACTGTTTGACGAGCTTATTTGTGTATTGAGACCTGTCCTGAACAAACCAATGCATGTTATGTTTCATGCACATGAATGAAATAACGTTTCTCTGGCACTAATATTTTATATGCAATTGCTGGATGCATCTCACATTTTCATACAATTGCCAACTCAATGTGCAACATCTGTGGCTTTATAAACTGTACAGAGCAAAGCTAGCATAGTTCAGGTAATGAGTCTTTAATTTTCTCAAGGTATAAAATGTGCAACTGTCCTTGGAAGTGACCTGAGATATTTATCACTCATCAGGCAATAATAATTCCCGTACGTTGTGACTAAGAAAACATATTTCATTGTAACACATGCACGTTTGATAGTGGACATTTTATTGTTGCTCGAAAACGTTATTGCTTGACACTTTTCTCAGTTTTGCATAATAATAAAAATATACATCAAGTATCAACCCACAACGTCCCAACGGAAATGATGCACTGATACATAAAGATCATCGGCTGACCTTGACACATCTTTTAACATTATCAGTGTTTGTCCCACATGTTTTCCAGATGGAATGAAATAAAATGAGTTGACACGATTTAATGTGTTGACTTATTCTCTTTATTGTAATGACCGTTTTCGGATAATTTTACTGCACGAAAATATTTTATGTTATATTGTTGAAAAGTCTTAAAAGCGGTCGTCATAAAGCCATCAATAACTTCCATACTTGTTTCAAAAATGCGAATGTTTAATGTGCAATTAAGATCAGAATGATGGCTTTTCTATTTTGAAAGAAGGAAGGTAATGTCACAACGATGAGTTCGTACTTATTTATAATAGGAGAAATGGAATGAAGAACGATGAATTAGTACTTATTTATAATAGGAGAAAGGTAACGTCACAACGATGACTTAGTACTTATTTATAATAAGTTAAAGGTAATGATGCAGCGATGAGTTTCTACTACTCTGCAAAAGGAGAAAAGTTATGACAATACTGAGTTAGTACTTATTTATAATAGGGAGAAGGTAATGGCACAATCGATTTACTTAGATTATTTCCCTCTCCATTCTGTGACAATGCAATTCCCAACTAGTGCATCGATAACAAGAACTACCGACATTTAGCAATAATTATAGAACAGCAACAAAATACAAATTTAGCTTGTACACAGAGTGCTTCAACTTGTGTACTCTGTAAAATAAATCACTGTTTTAATACGAAAATAACGATATTGTTTTTAATAAATTTGATATTGATATAGTGAATATTAATGGAAACAACAGAAAGTCGTATCCCACAGATTTTTGATCATATGAGATCTAACCAAGAGATTTTAATAATTGTGAGATTACCCTTAAGGATAGGTTCTTGTTTGCTTATATCTGCATTAACACGTGGATTAGAGGCCTTTGCAAGCTTGCAGTCTTTTTCAGTACAGAAGCTGCACCGGAATCACGATTGTAAACTAATTTTGGTTTGCAATCAGTACCTATCTTTTCTCGGTTTCTCAATCGTTTTCAAACATGATGAAAATTTAAATAGCTACTTAAAGTTATTACTATAATGAAGAATTTTGTTTCGCTATAACCTTGTACCGTTTGTCCTGCAGTTTAACAGATGCATACAATAATATATGGATAACACTGAATATCGAATGGAAACAGGTCATGGAAGTTCAGTTGCTGCCCGTTGCAAGAAGAAGAAGAAGAAGAAAAAAAAATTAAATATGCCAATACAATTTTATGGGTGGCACCGAACATATTAATTTCATCGGTGGCACTGAACATATTATTTTTATGTGTGGTACCAAATATAATAATTTTATGGATGGAACCAAATCTATTAATTTTATGGGCGGCACCAAACATATTCAATAGAACACTTTTCTTTGACAGAAATATCGTATTATGATATATTAAATGCAGTTTAGGACATTATTTTTTTTCTGAATTTATGCCTGGAATGATTGCAATTTGTATTTAGTCAATTTTGTTGCCTCCGATATCCATCGCAATTTGTATTCAATCAATTCCGTTGACTCTGACATCTATCACAGTTTGAGAGGAAGTTGAAGCAACATAATGGCGACACTCTCTTTCCGAGCCGCAGATATTTTGTTTTGCACTTAACTTCCTGAGTATAACTGCAATAATAATAATTATAATAAAAATAATAATTGAGCAACAAACTATAAAAACTTAAGATCTAACCTGCCCAGGTCCACTGCGTTGGTGTGTCAGTAGTAAGGGAAAAGGCTGGTTCTGGCTCAAGACCCTCTCCCCACCCTCCAAACAAATATAAATTACCCTCTCGGAGACCCTAAAATCCCACCCAAAAACGATTTTTCACAAAATTAAAAGGCTGGTTCTAGCTCAAATATAATCTAAGACTTTTACTCACCCTCCAAATAAATATAAATTACTCCTTGGAGACCCTCCGAAAAAAAATATAAATTACATCTGTGAGCCCTACCAGCCTTCCAAATGACTAACCTCTACCTCCTTCAAACTGTGTATACCCTATTATCATCATAATCTTTTTCATATCTGCTGACTCTCATTGGCAAAATATCTGTTAATATACTGTCAATAGCACGGAACTCGCGTATTAAATCATCCATATCATATTTTATACCCCTTAGGTAAGATCGTATCTGATCAAGTAATTTTTTATAGGTGATACTAGCTGTTTTGCAGGCATTTTTGTTTTGGTCACAAGCCGAGGTTCAATCTTTTTACACGCTTTTGCAAGAGAAACACCAACGCCGGATATTATTAACAAAAATGGATTTAATGATGCTCCACGTGAAATTATACCAGAGCCGGTCAATAACAACGGTAAATATGATATTATTCGAAGTATTTTGTTATAATATTTATAACATTTTTTCACGCACCAAAGTTTTTTTTTATGATAATATTTGTAATATTGCAATAGTGCATCCACATCTTGTTTTGGAATTTCTTTTGAAATATGATTGAAATCAACTATATTTGTTTTTCATTCTATAATATTTGTTTACAATAGTGCCAGTCCTTAAGTAATTAATTACGGTGTTTCAGCTATAAATTCCAGACACCACCAGTAACGTCTCGGAGGCCTTTCCGTTGATGTCAACGTAAATGTTTCTTTGGTGTTCTTATTTAGCATCACCAATAGAGGATTATAATATACATTCGGTGATGATGAAGTGGACGCAGTAATTTCCGAACCGTACATGGACAGCCTATATAACCCAGTTACTTCTGCAGTATGTTCGAGAGTGTTATTTTGCGGTGTCCATGTCGATGATCCTGATGCTACTGTGTACACGATATTTTTAATTTGTCCGTGTGGAATTTTAATCAGATTCGTTTTTTAAACAATGTTAGGTATTCCACTGACAATATCGTTTAGTTTCGTGTTAACGTCGGAGAGTTTTATGTCAACGATTGGTGGATCACCAAAAAATTCGTTAATGGTTTTATTCACATTTCTACGAAAATTTTAAAACGTTTGTACGTGTCTAGTAAAAGTAGCATTAATTGTAGTCATTTCATTATTAATTGTAGCTAACGAAGCCGTTACTGAAATTTCCTTATCATCAACATATTTTTTCGTTGCAGCATCAAAATCAGACTCTGGTGTTCTAAGATTATTAATACCATTGTTACTCATGTTGAGAAATGCACGCATTATACCGCCGTTGACTAACACGTACTTTGATTCTTGATCATCAACGTATTTTCTTGTTGCGGCGTCATTATCTGCGGTTGGATTTCTAAGGTCTGTAATTTTATTTTGATTCATAATAATGTCATCCGTGAACGAATCACCAGCTTTTTTAACATGATCGTTAACTGACCTACCGGAATCTTGTATCTTACCTTGGTCAGTAAAAGTAATGATATTATTAACAACCGCGGTAGGAACTCGTATAAGTACATCTGACAGTTGTATATTACTTGTCTTCAATCGTCCTTGATTGTCCTGGAAAACAACGACTTCATTTTGATCTAAACTTGTGATATTTAATAAATTATTAATTTCATTTCTAAGCTAATCAAGAGTTGCGTATCTCGATAAGTCACCTTGCTGACCTTTAGCCGATGAATCTACTAATAATGTTCCAAATTTTGTATAGTAGCTCATTATTTATTATCCTACATAAAATTGGGTGCTAGGGCAATTCGGAGCAGGACAATTCGGCGCGGACAATTCGGCGCGGACAATTCGACGCGGACAATTCGGAGCGGACATTTCGGAGGGGACAATTCGGAGCGGACAAATGGGAGCAGGATATTTAAAACATATCTATTTGAAATTTAAACGCATTTTTTTATTAATCATGTTTAATAGAACTATAATACCGTATAAAGTAAAGTTTATTTAGCTTACTACAAAAAAAAGTCATAGCAAATACCAGCCACTCTTGCACAAAATCACATTTTTAAAATGTTACCAGTATACTAAATGTTAATCCATTAAATTAATGTTGTGACTACATCCGCGCAAGTAATCAATTGATGAACGATTTTCGTAATCTAACACAACCATGCGCAATCGACGATCCAGGTCTCGATAATTCTTTTTCCTCAGGGGAGGATCTTCACCAGTTATTTACATCTTTCACAGAGTGCATGTCGGCGCGCTTTTGCTCCGAATTGTCCGCTCCGAATTACCCGTTTTTTGGTCCCGAATTGTCCGCTCCGAATTGCCCTGCGCCGAATTGTCCGCGCCGAATTGTCTGCGCCGAATTGTCCGGCACCGAATTGTCCGGTTACCTAAAATTGTTAACGTTAGTCAGTTTAATATTACATAAAATTATATAACAACAATGGCGAAGATATTAAATTTTGATATCGAGCGATTAATGAAGCATAAACATAATAACGAACTTCCAGATTGTCATTATCTTATTGTTGGTCGTACAGGATCAGGTAGAACAAATTTGTTATTAAATCTTTTGCTCAACAATAACTTTAACTATGACAAAGCATATATTTCTACAATTAATCCACAACAGGATAAATACGAATTATTGAGCGAGTACAACGATAAACTTCGTGACGAACTTAACGCTGGCGATGATACATTTTTAATACAACAACCGGAAGAACTAATTCCAGTTAATAAACTTGATTCATCCGAGCATAAAATAATTGTATTTGACGATATTCCGCTAAACAATGAGGAGATGAACAAGATTAGATCTTAGTTTTCATTATCGCGTAATAAAAGATGTAATTCTGTTTATCTCGCCCAAGGCTATTACAACGTCGATAGATTTATCAGGCGAAATACTGGTTGTTTTATATTATTTCCAGGACTAGATAATGTTGATGTGAGAAATATTGCAAACGAGCAATGCGGTGACGTAACAAAAGATAAATTTATCGAATTATATCATCGAGCAACCAAAGACAAATACAATTTCTTTTATTTGATAAACTAGCGAGTGATCCGGCTAAGATGTTTCGTTGTTGTATGAACACGTTTTTATAAAACATAAAAATAATGGACAAGCATCAACAAAGAATCGAATTGCTAAAGAAATTAATTGAAACTCGAGCAGCTTTTAAGAAAAAGTGGAAGAAGCTCGGCGTGGACAAGTTCAAGCAGAGGAAGAAACTGCTAAACTTTTTAAACCTGTTACTGAAGCAGTACTTGGCAAGCAACCGGAAATATCAACATTTTCCGCAGAGGAGCTTGAAAAATTAAAAGAAAAAGGTTTGTTAGGTTTACTCGGAGAAAGATCGAAAGAAGAAAATAAAAACATTGCAGAAGAACTTGTAAGAAACATTGCTGATCCTGCTGTACGACAGGCCGAATTTGATAGACTAATAAACAACCCTCTTATGCTTCAGCACGCTATTACAAGACTGACTGTTAATCCAGCCAAGTTAAGGAGGTTAATGGAAAAATTGTCGGAACAAACTAAGGAATTGGCTGAGAAACAAAAAATAATAACCGAAACTATTGTAGAAAAAATGCCTACTGAAAAACAGATAATATTTTATAGAAAAAATGCACGTTCTAAAATATTAGATGACGCATATGACGAATTTATTGAAGAACATAATATCACTGAGATTGATAAAATTCGAACTTGGCCAGAAGAAAAATATAACAATTTGATAGAAAAATTAAAAAAAATTGTAGAAGCTGGTTCACTTGCTGATAGAGAAATAAAAAAATTAAAAGATGAAGAGAATTTATTAAAAGTATATAATTATGTAAAAGAAGGAATTATTGCTGAGGTTTTACTTAAAACAGCTGTACAGTACAGAACCAGAAAAGTAGATTATGCTAGGGGCTGGAATTTTAAAAGACTATTTAATAAGTATGACGATGAACGAGATAAAACATTACCAGAGGAAACCACTGGATCTGGAGTTAAAGTTTTTACATCAAACGCAGAAATAATCGACCGACTTTTGTTGTTGATATCATCAAAAGAAGCTGGTAATGAGAGCGCAGAGATTGATAACGAATTCATTGATATACTAGATCATCTTAGATCGAGCGGATTGCTAACATCATCCGAGTACAAAATTTTACATAGCGATCTTATCTAAAAATATTAATATAATGTCACTAACATCACAACATTATTACTTGATTCCTCGCAGACAACGGGAAACAGCGCAAACTTTTCCGTTTATTATAACCCATCAATAGAACTTGATCCTGAAAAACAGTATGAGATTGGGCTAATTTCCTGCACTTGTTGGAATTCTATGGCTAACGTAAAAACTGGAGTAAACGATGAATTTACATTTATTCTAGATACACCAAGAGATCGATTGAGAACATTTAAAATTCCACAAGGAGCTTATAACCTCACTGATCTAAATAAGACGATAAAGGAGCTGATAACAAAAGCAGGCGGTATAGCTGATAATTTGGAGCTAACACCAAATTATAACATATTACGAGCTAATATAATATTAAAAAATAGTATGGTAGTCGATTTTACATCACCAAAAGGTATTGCATCGCTGATCGGATTTAATCATTATAGGTATGGACCTATAATGCCAGGAGAAACTTTATCATTTGACGGTGAACTGCCAGTAAATATAACAGAAGTAAACACAATATTGATAAATTGCTCTATTGCTTCTGGATCTTACTCAGCCCATGGCAGTAGAGGACAAACAATATATAGCTTTTCACCAGATGTTCCACCAGGATTGATCATGCAAATTAATCCACGTCAAGTTATTTATTATCCGATTAATCTTGAAAATCAAATAACAAATATAACAATGCAATTAACAGATCAATCTGGTAGACAAATAGATCTTAACAACGAAATTGTCACGTATTATTTACACCTGCGCGCAACAACGTAGTTGTCGACGTCAATTTTGTGAGCCTATATTTTATAGACAAAGATGAGACCAAAAAAAATTTATAGAAGAAAAATCGTAGGTGGATTTTTTGGAAACATATTTACTAAAATTGCTGAGAATATACCAGGAATTGCGCGTAAAGTAGCACCAATTGCACTTGACGCAGGTAAAGCTTTTGCAACGGGTGCAGCTTCTTCAGCAGGCACTGCAGTAGGACAAAAGATCGCTGATAAGATCAGAGGACCTTCCACATCAGAAATAAAATGAGCAATATCAGATATTGCGCCAACAGAAGAAACAAAACGAGCTATGATAGCTACAACAAAAATACTAATATCACCACATGGAGAAGAAATAGTAAGTAAACATGTAAAGAAAACAAAACCGATGACTCCTGCTGCTATTTAATTTTGTGCAAAGATTATAAAATAAAAATGTCAGCTAAAAATTATCTCGATCTTGCTGAAGAATATGATACTGACGACGCTGTGACGGAGTTCGAATACGTCGAGTATCTCGATGAAAACTCGAACGAACCAAATAAAACTGGTGGTAGAACTTTTAACACAAGAGATGAGGATATGTTTCTACTTCCACATAAGGCAGTGTTAGAAGTGCGTGGCCAAATATTAACTGCGATAGGTGGTGATATTGCAGCTGGTGCAGAAATTGCGCTTGTCAATAATGGTTGGAGCTTATTTAAAAGTGCACGATATCAACTGGCCAGCCAAACTGTAGAAGATATTTCAATGCACTTGCCTATAGCAAGTACAATACTTAACATTGTTTCGTGTAGCGACGATTATTCTAGATCAGTTGCCACAAACATGATGTGGTTTAAAGATACCTCATTCGGGACAGCTGTTTCGAGCGAGTTTCGTACTGGCGCTGGTAATCCTGCTGCAGATAACAATAATCTAATTGCCAATCCCGCCAATAATGCAGCCGGCGATATTGGAGACGCAATAAGATTAGCGGTCACAAGAATAAGACGACAGCAATATAACGAGGGATTTGCTAAACGAAAAACATTTGCTGCAGAATCTAAACAAATAACGATGATGCTTCCGATAAGTACAATCTTCGGATTCTGCCGTGAATATCACAAAGTTTTTCGCGGAATAAAACATACACTTATTTTAGATCGAGCTGATCAAAACGATTGTATAATGCATGCCGATGGGGTGGCTGAAGGACATTTTGCTATTACAAGATTAGCGCTGTGGATGCCACGAGTTGTCCCCTCTGTAGCTAAAATGATGGAGCTCGAATCATTATTGACCGCCTATACAAAAAAAAGATACACTTCCAGCAAAATAGGATTTATCAAATAACAATTCCTAACACGATCGATCACACATGGCGTGTTACAACTACAGCTAGCGAACAAATACCTCGACATTTGTTCGTCATATTTCAACGACAGGTACGTCATAATGATCAAGAAATGAACAAGTCCGTATTTGATAACCCTAATGTCAGACGAATAGTTGTTAGAGTAAATTCTAAACAATATCCCGAACGTGTAATCGAATGCAGTTTTGCTGACGATGAAACAAAAAACATATCTCGACCGTATATGTACCTTATGGAAGCAATACAAAAATATCAGGACGCGGACAGTGGATCTCAAATATCAGTAGAAGAGTTTCGAACACTCTATCCTATCTTTTATTTCGACATATCAAAACATTCCGAACGAGCTATCGGATCAACTGCTGATATTGAGGTCACTTGGACACTTGGCGCACTGCCAGCCGAACAGCATAACGTATATGCGCTAGTTGTCAGAGATAGATTCTTGACGATTGACGCGACTAAAGGAAGAATGACTGTACAAGTTTAATCAAACAACCTTGATATAAAATAATGAAAACCAAGTACACAACTCGAGAAATATACCTAACATCCGGTCAAGCTGAAAAATTATCAGCAGCTGTTGCTAAACGCCGTTCAGTTTCTTTAATGATATCCCCAGCGACAGGAGTCGCCGGGACTTCAAATAAAACAGCGGTTAAATTAATGCTAACGCAACAACAAATCGACAAACTCGATAAAGGAAACCCCTTTGTCCTTAAACTATCTGTTTCACAAATAACAGCA
Organism: Megalonaias nervosa; assembly: GCA_016617855.1. Classification (NCBI taxonomy): domain Eukaryota; kingdom Metazoa; phylum Mollusca; class Bivalvia; order Unionida; family Unionidae; genus Megalonaias; species Megalonaias nervosa. The sequence goes on from JAECUM010034348.1 coordinate 39,058, forward strand.
ATGTCAAAACAAGGTGGATTTTTTGGACCAGCACTTTCTGTGATAGCTTCGAAAATTTTGCCAGTACTTGGTACACTTGGACTAGCAGCTGCGTCAGGGGCAGTATCTGGCGCAACGAAAAAAGCAGTTGAAGGTCGTGGAATCAAACAAATCTGTCGTTAGTTTTATGTAACATTATAAAATAAATGCCACAACGAAAAACAAAATCGTAAAAAAAAAGAAAACAACAAAACGCAATCGAACAAAACAAGGAGGATTTATTCCAATAGCTCCACTACTAGCGGGATTAGCGGGAAGTCTTCTTCCAAACCTACTAGGAATCGGACGTGGAATGACTCTACCAGGGACCAGACGCTATTGAACAATTTTGATATAATTGAAAAATTGAATGACGTTGTCGGATTTCGCGGAGTATTTTCTAAAGACGAACTCGATGACGTACCAGCAGGTGGTTCGTGCGTCGTAAATATAGAAAATTTTAACGATGGCTCAGGCACTCACTGGGTTGCTGTCTGCGATAATAATTATTTTGATTCGTTCGGACTTCCTCCGAGCGATCTTATAAAAAAATATATTTTTAAAAAATTTAAAAAAATAAATTATTCCTCTAATCAACTACAGCTGATTGGAACATCAGTTTGTGGTTATTATTGTATAATGTTTGTCCGACAAATGTCAAAAGATCTTAATTTTTTAAAGTTTATTTTACAGTTTGACAAGCAGCCTTCTCACGCAAATGATGAGATTGCAGTTAATTTTTGTAAAGCCATCTAAAGCTTGCAATTAATTTTATCTAAACTTGTAAATATATACAATGTCAACATACTGTCTCAAATGTAGAACTAAAACAGAAAATAAGGATAAGACGACGGAAAAAACAAAAAATAATAGAATAATGTTAAAAAGTATTTGTGTTGTTTGTGGTAGAAACAAAAGTATGTTTCTGAAAAAACAAATAGCTGAGACATTAGGATCTGGTGTGGATAAAGTTATCCTGATCGATGATTAATCGATAACAATTTTTTTATAAAACAAAATAAAATAAAATGAAGTGCAATTGTGATTGCGATAAAGATCTTTGTATCGAACAAGATAAAATCGTCACATAGTGTCAATCATGCAATCGCCGTGAGGTAATTGGCAGCGGAATTGACATTCACAAAAATATTGGCAAATTGCCAAAACCAAAAGAAGGCTGGACATTGCCAGGTCATAGGTATACTGGACCTTATAATCCTTTTGATAAACAACTAGATGAAAATGATAATCCGCTGCCAGGACAAGAGCCTTATAATCAAGTTGATGCAATAGCAATGCGTCATGATATCTGTTATCGTGATATCGAACGTCCTGACAACGCTCGTGCAGAAAGTTCAAAATCGGATTGTGATAAAGTAATGTTAGACGAACTTCGTGATATGGAACCGATAAATATGCGAGAACGTGTTGATAGAAGGCTGGTGCAGGGTTTTATTGGAGCAAAGTATAAGTTAGGACTCGGAAAGGAACTGTATGACGATCTTGCAGCTGAACTACACAAACCTAAAAGAAAGTTTCCGTGACGTAAAGTTGTCGCAAATGCCGTTGATGACATCTGGGCAATAGATTTAGTAGATGTGTCAAATCTTGCTCAGTTTAATGATAATAAGAAATACTTGTTTAATGTTATAGATATTTTTAGTAAATATGCTTTTAGTGTACCTGTTTCGGATAAAACAGGATCGTCGATAAATGACGCGCTAAAACAAATAATAACAAGTACTGAAAGAAAACCGAACAGAATCTGGACCGATCATGGAGCGGAGTTTTTCAATAAAGAGTTCGAACAGTTTTTAGAACAAAATAATATCAAAGAATATGTTACAGGGAACGAGGGTAAAAGCGTTGTCGTCGAGCGATTTAATTGCACGCTAAACGAAAAAATACACAAGTGTTTGGCAGCTAAAAATACGAACAGGTATATTGATAATCTTTCTCAGATCGTTGACGAATATAATAACACAAAACATCGAACTATCAAAATGTCGCCAAATGACGCAATTAAAAATCCGATATTGGCGAACGAAAACATGTATCGCAGACATAAATTTAAAGTGGGTGATCGAGTTAGAATTTCTCTGACGAAAAAAGTATTTGAGAAAGGATTTACTCCAAACTGAAGCGAAGAAGTATTTGTCGTTGATAAAGTACTTTTAACGATACCCGTAACATACTCGTTAAAAGATTTATTAGGTGAACCTATAACCGGTAGTTTTTACGAGCAGGAACTACAAAAAACTCAACAAGATGTTTTCGTTATTGAAAAAGTTATTAGGAGAAAAGGCAATAAAAGTTTAGTTAAGTGGCGCGGGTATAGCGATAAATTTAAAAGTTGGATCCCGACCCAGTCGATTTCATCTACTGCGAAATAATGTTTCTGTACATTTCCTCGTACTTACGTTTGATAGATTTACATTTTACTGGTTTGCATAATGATATTAGATATTGTCTTCGATCGTCAGAGATCGTCATTAAGTTAAAAATCTTGACAAATATAAAATCGAATTTTATATTTTTTTTTGTCGGCCTGGAATTTTTAGATTTAAAAAAGGTTTGATAAGCTGCCAAAATATTTGTTGTTTGGCAACAGTAAAATTAAATTTTATTATTTTTTTAGCAATGTGATACTTAACGTTATATCGTCCAGTTGTCGGTCTGCTGTAATTTTTTCTGTCAACGACAGTAACTACATCATCGTCGGATTCGTTGTTGCATAAAATATCATCTTCGCTATAACTAGCAGATTTGTCTATTATATCAGTAGAGATTGTAATATTATATGCGACTTTGTCGCTGGCGATTGTGTCTCTTGCGATTATATCTTCCTCGTATATATAAGCAAGTCTTTTCATCAAATCCATATTATAATATACTTTTATCTAATTTATAGTAATAATGACCAGCGAAACGAAATCTCCCGAAGTAAAATATCAACAAAAAGTTAATATATTAAATTATAACGAACTAGCTGAAGCAGTTCGAAAATGTCTGTTAGGGTGTTACGCAAGGCGATTCTAATAACAGAGGCAGAAAAAATAAACTTAACTATAGCGCAATAATGACGCTGAAATTTGATTATAGCGTTTGCCCACAACTGTCTTACTAAAATCGAACTAAGAAACATCATTGATCGTCATATTTGAAACTAAATCTATCAAAAGTTGACATTGATACTGCTGATCTAGTTTTACCGTCAGCTATATCTTTTATTGATTGCGAATGAATTTTATGATATTTAGCAGCAGCTGACATTGATTTAAATTTCATTTCTTCTCCAGTCTCAATATTTACTGAAATAACGGATTTAACCATACTAAAATCACTGTTTCCAGTATTTCCTCTTCTACTATTTTCTTTAGGTGTTACCAAATCTAAATTTTCTAGACGATTGTCAGATTTAATGCTGTTGGTGTGATCGATAACTAAACCGTTAGGTATTGTGCTGTTAAATGTTTCAAACACAAAACGGTGATTATAATAACCAACAAAATATGTTTCAATTCCACGAACAACTACAAGCAAGTATCCGTTATTATTAAAATTTCCAACAACTTTTTTTGTTTTTCTATTTCGTATAATTCCTTTGTCATTCGCCTCATATAAATCAAATACTGGATGAGGTTGATACTCATCTTGTAAAGCTAAATTTTCAATATTATCATCAGTGATCGAATTATTTACTCTATATACTCGTTGTCCTTCTGGAATATCATCGCAGAACAAAGTATAAATAAAATCTTTTCGAAACATTTCAATTCTATCTGTGTCATCACCTTTTACTGAAATTATCATACCAGCTGGTGTTGGTCTGCCAATAGATTTTTTAGATTTTATGTTAATAACCGAACCCAATGCATTTCCAGCATATGAGTTATACTTCGGGTGAACATGATATGCTTCTTGCTCTTCCGCTGTCAGTCTCATATAGCTTAAAATTTCTGTCATTATATACTCTAAGCATTTTATATCTCTAATTGATTGTTCAACTTGGCGCGCGGTGAGTTATCGATCGAACAATCAATTAGATATATAATATTACACTATTATATAGCATGTTGAAATTACGAGATATAGCCAAGAAGAGTCTTATGGGAGAACCTGAAAAAATAGAGACTGCCTTTACACAATTCGACAACAGTTATCGGTTTGATAAACAAATCGTACTAGTAAATTTCACTGCAACAAATCTCTATCATTTGCTAGAGCCAACTGTAAAACGTGAACTTGAAAAACATAAGGGTCTAAGAATATTAGTGCAATATCATGTTATGTTTTCAAAGCTACTTGTGACAGAGGGATCGACTGACAAAGAAATCGCAAACCTTTACATCAATGCAAAATCGAGGCGTGTTTTGCTTGGGACGGATCTTTTGTCACTAGCTGATGAAATACACCAGGAAATTTGGAAAAAGATAGAAGAATTTACCGAATTGGGTTCGGGTTGGAAGTTTGAAATTATTGCTGAAATTTTATTTCACACAATAAAATATAACGTATTACGCAGTAGTTCGTATACTGACCTGCCACAAAAAATAAAAAATAAAAAATGTATAAACGTAAAGAACGTTGATAACAGATGTTTTCAATGG
>JAECUM010034349.1:0-26760 GCA_016617855.1 Megalonaias nervosa
CACCCTCTCTACTGCTGTAATTAACCAAATATTTTATCAAGTCCGTTACAATATCTTGACCTAGGATCATGTAAATTTATTGTTATAAAACCAAATGAGGTAGCTTGTGCTTTTGAAAAAAAGTTTTTGAACTTAATCATGTCCATGTCCCCTGAACACCAAGTATAATAAATATTTTGCAGCGTATGATTATCAACTCCGCTAAATACAACTAAAATACTGCAGTTGTCTCTGATTACTTTAGGTATTTGCGTATATCTTTGAGTAACATAAATCATGTCTGTGTTTTTATGTCTACCTCGAGAAAATATCCGAGCTGGATTTGATTGTTTTGTCCATCATAATATCATCATACACTACTAAATTATTAATAAGTCCATCAAGGTCATCTACAGATGGCGCTTCATCAATACTGGTAATAAAATCAATAATATCATTACTGTCTTCATCCAGCAATTTTGCATTTTCATTAAAAGCTTTAAGTACTTCATAACATCGTTGATCATCTACAGATGGTGCCACTAAATATAACTTATCCCACTTGAGCCATCTCATTATCAAATTAAGCAATAATTGCATCTTACCACTTCCAGATGGCCCAATTATTATCATTCTAATAGAATTCGGTAGCGCTGGGTAATGTTTGACTGGCTCTTGTTTTCGTGTCGCTAAGAAGTCAGTTATATCCATAATAATAAATAATATGAATCTATATTGTGTTCGATGCAAGGCACCCACCCCCACCATTGGTGGGACCAGTGGATTAACAACAATAATAACAAAAAATAAAAAACGCGCACTGACAGGCAAGTGTGAAAATTGTGGTACAAACAAATACAGATTTATCTCCTGTGATAAATCATGAACAAGTCTATGAAAACAGGTGGTGATATCGCTACTTCGTTGGGAAAATTACCAGGGGCTCCGTGGGCGAAGTATCCTGGAGAAAAACATTTACCCGGATACAATTATTGTGGTCCTGGAACTCGACTTGATATCCGACTTGACGAACGAGATCAACCAAGACCAGGAGAGTATCCAATAAATAAAATTGATCAAGTGTGTCATGTTCATGATGTTGCATATAAAAACAAAGATTTACAACAATGGCATCTCGCAGATGTGAAATTGATTCATGCGTTAAATTCTATACCTGATAAATCTCTCAGAGAAAAACTTGCTAGTTTTCTGGTGAAATCTGCTATGAAGGGTAAACTAATGCTAGGGGCTGGTAATTAATTATATAACTATTATAATGGAATCTGTTTATTATAGCCCAAGAGGATATTGGAGAGGCAGAGTAGCGATTAGTAAACTTGCTGAAGCAGCAAACATCTCATGTGTTGTTGTTGCAGCGTGGTTAGCACAACAGGCAATATGGCAAATCTATCTACGTCCACCTAAAAAAATTCAGTATGCACATTTTGATGTCAGCGTTCCCGATGAGGATCATCAAGCAGATATTTTGTTTTTACCACACGATACAATTAAAACATGTGGACGTCACTCACGCACATACAAATACGTGTTAACTGTCGTTGATGTTGCAAGTAGATATAAAGAAAGAGAACCATTATCAACTAAAACAGCATCCTTGACTTAATGAAACAGCTAGACAAGAAGGATAATTCATTTCTGACTACAGTAAAAAAAAATTAATTGACAGATTATTTTTTTGCTTGGTGTTTCTACGAACACACATACAGATTTATATTTAACGTCTCTGACCTAAGGTCCAACAAGTGTCCAGTCTGGTCAGTAAGTTTGAAATGTAGCCACAATAAGAGTGGATTATGACATTTTAAATAAACAACATTGACTGGTTCTGATACAATCAGATACCCTGGTGGTACTTGAGGTGTAAATTAATACAGAATGTATCCTTGCTGGGCTTGATTGGATTTTTCAGCGTCAACTTGATAGCTGCCATCAATGACATCACATACTAGATTGACAGCAATTGTTAAAGTAATATTGACAATGCCCGGTGAAATATGACAAGCTCCGCCATATGGATCGTTATCGAATTTGAGAATACTTGCCGGTGGGGCTATTTTTCTCCGCGATTCAAAAATTCCTGAAAAAAATATCCTCGATGTTAAATTCAATTTTTGGAGTTTTATAACGGACTCTCAGTGTCTTTGAATAATCATTGAGCAATAAACCCAAATTTGTAGCGATGATAGGATCTTTACTATGCAGTCGATTAACTAACTTGACATTTTCAAGTATGACATATCTCATATGTTCATGGTCAGATATCACCGTGTTCAGATGTTGAATCACATCAATGAAATTTTTTTTTTTTCGTGTCTTTGTTGTACTTTTGCGTCAAACTGATGATTAAATTTTCAAATATACCTGAATTCTACTGAATTCATCTAATATTGGATGAAATATCGCTTCAGTTTCATTATAATTTTGTGTAGCATCACCACTAGGCGTTATGTAATAAACTTTCGGTAGCAAAAATATTTCCTCATCGTTGATGATAAAATATTCAGCAATGTTCCACAGATATTTATTTCTATATTCAGGTGTTTTCATGAATTTATGTTCCTTCTTCATTAGAAATTCTTCTATGCGTGGTTCTGGTGGCCTTGCATAAACCGGCGCAACCTCCGGCTATCCTAACACTGTTCTAATCAAACTTTGATACACGTCTACGATGTAATCCGGAGAATATATTTCGATGGCCGATGACAGTGTTAGCTCGTGAACAGTAATAGCTATCTTTGATTCTTTTCCTGTAATGGATTTAATCCACCGCTGAAATTCTTCATTGATCTGTTCTATTGGATAACTGCCTGTGGGTATACTGACTACTTGCCAGACTGGAGTTCCATTGGGTTTGTTTTTTATTTGCAAATACTGATGAATTATTTGGTTGTAGTCCACCGAATGATTTTGATTTAATATTTGGCCAACTGTGATAAACCCGTAATTGTACTAATGCAATTTCTTTTGCTGGTATTGCAGTTGGAAAATTAATACTGAATTCAGGATTAGTTGAACTCGCTGATATCGTTGTAGTTCTTACCGGAGCAGTATTAGTGACAATTTGCTGTAGTAATTCCAGCGATGTTGTCATTATTATACTATTATTATTCTAAATACCTGATTTCTTCAATACTTTCGTCAAATACTTCATTGCAGATTTTTACCATTGCGATAAATTCTTCATCGGATATTTTGCCATCGCTGAATGACGACGAAATCAACGATGATAGTTTGGAATATGCTGTTGTTGCTGTATGTAATTTTACCACATACTCGTGTAATTTTGTGTTCGTGCATGTATATATCTTCTTTGCAATAATATTAAAAATACCCGCTATAGTTGTTGCGGATGAAACGATAATCATTACAACTACAGGCGCAGTCATTGTTATTGTTGATAATATTACACCAGTTCCAGCAATGAGTGCAGAAACTGAATAGACAACTATGTCAACGACAACCATGCGTCTTCGATATTTTTTCACTTTTATTGTATAATCGTCAATTATATTTTTTAGTTTAGTTTGCCACGCATATACTTGATTGTATCTATATCACTGAACGTCTGTCATTATACTATATCAAATACTTAATTGAGGTGTTTCAGCAACAAATTCCAGACACCACCAGTAAGACGCTGAGGTTAATTTTTTATCAGATGGTTCCAACATAAAACGTTTCTTCGGTATCTTTATTTAACACTACAGATACAGTTCCAGAAAAATTATCGATTGAATGACGCCACAGATACATGGTAAATATCCTAAATTTTGCAGAACTGAATACGGACAGCCTGTACACACCAGTAACCGTCGCGGTATGTTTGATAGTGTTATTTTGCAGTGTCCATGTTGATGAGCCTGATGATACTGTGTATACGATATTGTTAATTTGTTTATGCGGAATTTTAATCAGATTAGTTTTTTCAACGATATCAGGAATTTCACTGACAATATCGTTGAGTCTTGTGTTAATGTCAGAAAGTTTAATATCAACAACTGCTGGACTTCCAAAAAAATTCATTAATGGCTCTGTTTATGTTCCTACGAAAATTCAGAAACGTTTGTATGTGATTAAAAAAGTCAATTTTGAGTGTGGTCATTCCATCGTTGATTATCATCAACGAAGTTGTTACCGAAATTTCCTTATCATCGGCAAATTTCTTCGTTGCAGCGTTGAGATTATCTGTTGGTTCTCCTACGCTAATAATTTTATTATTGTTCATGTTAATGACACCGTTCATGTTATCACTGATCAACAATGGAGTAACAGCCCCAGGAATAAGTTTTCTGCTGCTGTCATACACAGGAATAAAACCTTCTCGCGATAATCGATTATAAATAATAATACTGTTGATTGAAATATTACTCGTCATTAATTTTCCTTCACGGTTTTGAAATATAACAAGTTCATTTGGATCAACGTTGGTAAGATTGAGCATTTCAGATAATTCATTATTGATCTGTTTTCTTACTCACTTGAGTAAATCTTCATCTGGTCCGAACTCTGTTCGGGTTCGGGTTTTAGCTGATCTTCCGTAAATATCTACCATTATACGATTAGCGATTATTTAAAACAGAACTCGCGCATGCACTGGTGTACGCGTGTACAGCTTTATGAGGTGCCAAGGACTATTTTGATACAGTGTCGAGTACAGCAAGTGCTTCACGGCCACATATTGGTGGATCCGTCAATGTTTGTGTTGGTAGCGTTGAATACCAGACTGCAATGCGTTGCATTGTACAGAGATCATTAATGTATTTCAGAAATTCTTTTGGTGGTGCCAGTCCGTACGAATCGAAATAAACAATACCACGTGGATCAATCGCGTAAGCAACCCAATGAGTACCATGGCCGGAGTTTTTATCAAGGTTGATTATTCCCGTTTCAACGTTGTTTGGTTTGTGTGGTAATTGATCATGCATAAAAACACATCTGAAAATTTTTATATTTAATCGTGTAGCAGCATCGAGTAAATCAAAATTGGACATCGGGAACATCAACGAATCCCTGGAATTCTTAATTCTCTCCCGTACCAAGTTCCTGGAAGTCTCAGACCCTTTCCCTTTTTTTTGATTCCTTTTCCTGTTGCTTTCTTTAATGCCATTCCAGCAGCTGTTCCAACTGCACCTAACGCAGCTGCTTTTGCAACAGCTGGGGCTGCAGTGGCTATTATTCCTGGAATAGCTGCAAGAAGTGGAAATATACCACCAGTCTTGGCGATGTCTTTAATGGCACCCACAGAAAGATTTACGCGTGTACCCTTCTTTGATTGTTTGGCTTCATTGAAATGCTTGAGGTGGCGTTCTGTCAGTGATAGTTTATTCAGACCACCTGCGGTTTGTTCTTGCGCTAGTGATATTTTTACTCCACATTTTTTCGCTGATGCCAACTGCAGTTTTTTAATCTGACCAGGAGTCAGATTGACACTAATATGATGATATGACATTTATGATATATTTCTGACTTCTAAATTAATGCTTGCATATTTTCCACTGGGGCATCAACGACTCTCATTCGTCCACCAACACCTTCAAGTAGCATCGTCTTATCACTGAGTATGATGGCGATTGCTTTCTAATTAGCAATAGCTCCTCTTGTAATATGAGCTTGAAAGTGTATGTCAACGACGGACTGTCTAAACAAATCCAAATGTTCCAGCAAAAAATAATAAATCGGATACAGCGTTGTAAAATCTAGCTGTGATATTTGTAAACCAGTATCAACATTTTGATCACGCCACATAAACGACATCAATCAATGATATGCACATGCCCCATGATTTTGCTCAAAATTCAACAAAATATCCTCTGATGGTTCTTGATGTCCGTTTATCCTCAATGAAAGCTCAGAAACACCGAGTTTGTCAGGTATCATTATACTATGTGTTTGTGAGTTTACTCGTGCAGCATATTGAAAAGCAACAAATATATGTCGTGGCGCAGAGATACCTTGCTGTGATGCTATGTGCCATGTAAATAAACCATTAATTGCACTCTGAACAGCATCTGTGGTTGCTGTTAATCATGATAGCGTCGACTTACCACCGCTGCCCATGAAAGCAAGCAACCGATCTTCTTCAGGCATCGCTGGTGTCATTACTGGCATCCACAATGGAAGTTCTGACAACATTACTTTACCGGCATCACTGAGATATTGCATCGTTGTCGGTGGCTTTTCGTACGAGTACAGCTGTATGTTTGGCCAGAAAAATGACCTTTCTGATATTTCTGCAAAACCCAAAGATATGTGATAACGGAATTGCACATGAAAAACTTCTATTTCCACCCTGCAACATAGATCTACGTGATGTGAATCCCAAGTTGAATTCTGGATTAGCACCATGAACCACCAGAGCAACGTCAGCATCAGCGTTGTCGGCGAAGTTTCTTGGTCATCTTATATTATACGGTTTGTAATTAGCATGGTCAGAAATGTACTTTGTAAACATCATTGATGGACCAGCTGATCTTGAATAATTGTCGCTGTACCTTGCAAGGCCAAGTATCGTTGTGGCAACATCGACGTCTTTCTAAATTGATTCAATATTTCTTCCATCGATGATATATGTGGCACTGTCAAACAATGCCATGATGCCATTATTAACAAAACCAACACTAACATCAGCTCCATATTCAGTATCATCTGTTTTAAAAATTTCACCTTCTACTTTGATGAATGCTTCAGCGGGTAAGAAATATCTACTTGTATCCTGAACTTGTAATTTGATTCGTCCACGCTGATTTGGCTGTCGTGCGTCATAAGAATAACACTGATAATCACGCACTGACTCATCCTTGAGAATTGGTGCATCCATGTCAAATGCGATATCAGATATGCATTTGAACATATTTATGTTATTGGTCATCGTCTAATACGAAGACCACTTCCTGCCATCAGATTTGCTGTTATGTTTTTTTTCCTTTTCATTGGCCAACTCTGCTAGTTTTTGATTCGCAGCTTGATTTATTATTTTACTAACATTTGCAGGCATCACTCCAGTGCTGGGTAATTTTACTGGTGGCTGAGGTTTTCATCATACTAATTGTGCTAGTCTATCCTTGATTGCAGAGAATGCTTTACTGGCAACGTCGCCGGCAGCACCAATAACTTTTTCACGAATAACGTCAATGGCTTTCATGCCCAGTTGCTTTGCAATCGGTATTGCCTTTGGGGCTATCTGCGAAAATAAGCCCTGAACAACATCGCCAAGTCCATCCCCGTAGATTGCTTTATATACTGGTAATCGCGAATTTATCGTTCTGGCCATGGTTCGTCCACGTTGAGCAGCATGTATAATCATCTTATTATAATAATTATATCTAACTGTTTAATCACTGTAATAATTATTGGCGATTTCATTAATGAGGGACCAATACACATTATTATCCATGATACCGCCTGTAAATAATCGTTGACAAATAGCAGCTGCTTCATTAATGATTTCTGGAGAATTATTACCGGCTCATTTTCCACCGATCAGAATTTCTAGTCGATCAACATTGGCAAGGACGTTACAGGGACAGTTAACAAGACCACTTCCCGTTGTACCAAGACCTTTTCCAGTGACACTGGGGGTATCATAGAATTCTTCTTCAAGAAATGGCTCAGTATCTGATTCTATTTTCCGTTCTATTTCCTGTTTAAATTTAATAAATTTTTCATCATTACGTTTGATTCGATTAATATTATTAGCGATGAGATATATATCTAAAATCCAATTATCGCGCTTCATTCTCTTAGTATATTCAGGTTTTACATATCTCTCTTTGTTATCATATCCATATGCTGCAATACCTGGTCTGGATCCTTGATAGCGGCAATACCCTCAGGCGTGAATTTATCTGCTATATTTATCATTTTTGGTGGTTGTGGTTGAGGAGGTTGTTGTTGTGATGGTTGTGGTTGAGGAGGTTGTTGTTGTCATTGCAATTGTGCAAGATAGTTGTTTATTCCATCACTAAATGTAATACACCTCGTATCATCTGTCCGAACATAATCAGCGTCGTAGTATATGCGAAATATGCATTTGTACCAAGTTTCTCGATCTACAGGTTTATTAACATAATTGGGTTTTAATAAAAAAAATTATTATCAAAACTTACCACGGCAAGTGCAGATAATTCATTCACGTCTTTAATATTTTTTTATGAAATTAATACCAACATCGGTAAATTTATCATTTATTTTAGTTTTTTTCTTTGGTTCTGGTTCTGGTTTTGGTTTTGGTGTACGATCTTTTATATCACCTATCTCAGCACGAACTTGGTCAATTTCTTCATGTATTTCTCGAGTTGGCTGAGCCACAGCTATTTCAGCGGGAAGTTCTCGCAAAATCTTTTTTGTTTTCTTAGTTCGCTCTGCTATTTTTCCAGTTGCTTCAGCGGTTTTCTCTAGTACGGGAAGAATACCTTTAGTGGTTTTTGTAATCGGCTTAAATAATATGACACATTTGGATACAACCATGCAGGATGCCTTACATTTGTTGAACATGTAAGATTTGACAATTTTCCACATTATTATTCATTTCAACAATTCACTGAGGTCAGATTAAGAACAATTACCAAACTTCCGCTGTTAATGATGGGACTATAAATTTGAGCCGTAAAGTACAATGCACTAAATCAGATGGCTTTGTGTTAGAAACACACCTTTTCCAAGCTGAAATTGACATTATCTTCTGATGCTAACATTTTATACCAGTGTTTACAATGGTCACTGCCTTGCAGATTTCTGCAGAATATCCGCTCCAGCCAAGTCTTTATTAGGGAGAGACCATTTAAGTTTCTAAAGGGTTATTTTATTTGAAACTAAATTTATCTTGTGATGAATGAAGGAATAAAACAATACCCCAATTGGAAAGAACAATATAATCCCATAAATTAAATGACGAGTCCCTTACAGTATAAATGCAGTCGGAATTTAACTAAAGTTTGTAGCTATGCACATAATCCAGCCTCGTGACTGGGTCATTACTTGTTAAGGACTAAGCGTATGGTTCTCATTTATGTTTAAATTCAGTGTTCTCTGCTTTTTATGTCGTTTTATCTATTTTATTTTAGGGGCCCTGAGTGGCCGAGTGGTCTAAAGCACTCTCCGTTATCCAGACTCTGAGGCTGTGTAAAATATTGGAAAGAATCTATCATGCTGATATATAATGACTAGAGTGTGTTGCATACCAAGTTCTATCATTTCTTGAGGACAAGGACAGGGCATGAACACTTTTGGTGATATATAACTCAGGTGTCATCTTAAATTATGAATATTCATTCATTTTCCATCCAAAATTGGGCATATTATGTTAACACATTATCTACTCATCCTTCTGTTAGCATTTGCTTGTCAAGCCAATAACTCTGTAACAACTGGAGTGATTTTCATTAAGCTCAATCAATATATCACGAATAGACAGCATGTCACATACCACAGACCTAGGGTCAAGTTCACAGCAAGGCAAGAAAAAATTAATTATGGCATTACAACATTTACAAGTTTATTTAATTTTGATAATTACGACCAGCTGTGAATGTGTGTATATATATATATATATAAAGAGAGAGAGACTTAAATGCCCTGATGCAGAAAATGTTCTCTGCCAAAATGTTGTCAACTTCACAAAGCAGTAAATGACGAAACAAGTAAGTTTTTCTAAGTTGTGGCTTTTTTTACATTAATATTAACACCAACCATATTCTTGATAGTGAATCTGCACTATATAATATATAATATAAGCCATATTAATTACTTAAAACATTGAACACAAACAGCATCAGGTCAAATTTTCTCTTATGCATTTTAAGCAGTAACAGAAAGAGCGTGAGTGACTATACGGAATTAAGTGATCCCTCATTCACAAAAAGGGATTGTTTGCTGTACATCTACAAGTTAAATTATTAAAACTAAAAATGATTGATTTTCCTGGCAAAATGTTTTGTAATAAATATACATGACATTACCTTCATTATCATATTCTGAAGCTGATTCTACAGTGGAATCATCTCTAGTGTCATCATCTCCAGGACTCAATGAAGCAGTATCATTTTCTGTATCCACATTTTTCCGACTACCTGAATCTGTATGCTTTGCAACATTCTCCTTATCTCCAGTCTTTTGGGGTATCTGCTCTTCTCCAGTCCTGTTTGTTCCATTTACTAGATGATTTTGAGGAGCAGTGACAGACTTTTTATTATCTTCATCTGTATTTCCTTGGAGCTGCCTAGCATTTTCTGATCTACCTGTTCCACTGGCTGCATCTTGATGTGTGCCTATAGTCCCATGAATGCCAAAACCAACACAGCCTTCACTGTTTTTCATGGCTATTTCTTCTTTATGTTCTTGGTAAGGTTGTTCTTTTATATCATTCATGTGCACCCTGAAGGCATCTCCTGATCTATCCAAACTCCTATTGCAATGTTTAGTCGATTCGTCAGCATAACCCTCATCTTTATAATTTTTTACATCCTTATTTATCCCATCAACAAAACCATTTTTTGCATTTGAAATTCCCTCACAGTCTGTAATATCATTTTTCTTAGAGGCCAAGTGTAAGCTGTCTTTGTTTGCATTTTCATGAGAATACACCCCTTTATCATCATTTCTTTCAGAAGCCATAGCAACATAATCGTCAAAGTCGATGTTGTCCTGGTCTTTTGTGGATTCTAACTGTTTTCCTGTTTTACTTCCATCTGCAACAGTTATGATATTTAAGTTCAACTATGCATACTTAATATTAGCATCAAAACTCCAATAGTGGTTCACATTCAACAGAAAATTCAGTCTTAATCAAATATGTGATGACACAAATTCTCCAAAAGAAAAATGGACATGAAAGGATTAGTGGCTTCCGAAAACTATTAGCTATTGATTAGTTCACTTCATTAATGTTTGCAATCTCTTTAAGTCAGACACTACATTCAACATTTAATAGATATATATCTACTAATGATACAGCAACTACTATTTATCAAATACTTTCTTTCAAAAGACCACATACAAAGCTATTTGGTGACTAGGTAATAGTGAGAACATTCATTTAACTAGAATGAATCACCATAGGGAGTCAAAACCTATAATGGATGTTACTATTATGTCTAATTTCATCTATTCTTGTACCACTCTGGTGGCCTAAATGGTTAGAGCGTCCACCTCGGATGCAGGAGGTTTTGGGTTTGAACCCCCACCAAGTCATACCAAAGACTTATAAAAATGGTACTAGCAGCTGTCTCGCTTGGCGCTCAGCATTAAGAGGTTAGTGTGAGGACTAGTTGACCAGGTCTCAGGATAATGTGACTGGGTGTGACAAGATGCTACACGTCTGTGGCATGTCCCAGTGTTAGATATCACTATAAATTGCCACACTGCAGACATCAATGTGATACAACTCAAATTTGTGTTCAAGATCCAACAAACACAACACACAAACATCTTTTGTCCTTTAAACCTATATGTGTGCTTATATTGAAGTGATCTCAACAATTTCCAAGTGATGACCTGGGACAGTACTCCCCCACCATCGAACAAAACAAGAGGGTGCAATTCAAAAGCCCATTAAAGCAGATATCATCCATATTTATCTTGAGGTTTTACAAATTGTAATGAACAAAATAGATGCATGCTCTGTAACACATCTAAAATGTCTGAACAGGCTAAATAATATCACAAGAACATTACTGGTAACAATAATAATAATACTCTAATAATGACAATTTTCCACAAGAAACAACTATCATTCTAATCATCATTTGTATTGCTGTTATTATTATTGTTACTATTGATGATGTTGATTGGTATATTGCCCATAATAGCAAAACTCAGATGGTACATCTAATTCCAATAAGCAGATTACAGACAGAGATAGACATTTATTTATATGACATCTCATCCATGACCAGATAACAAAAACACTTTCAAAAAGACTATATTTTAGTTGTCAGTGTTTTTAATCCAACCTTTAAGGTCATATCATGCCGTACCGTTTGATTAGATCCACCCCATTTTGATGCAGCGTGTTATGTATATTTAATTTGTATTTGTTAGTTTATTCTCCATGACTGCATGTTATGTATAATTGTATTTTGGACTTGACTTTGTCCAAAATCAAGTTCATTGTGTACCTGACCACTAACTGTTATTCTGTAAACAAAGAATACAAAGTTAATATTTCTTTCTTAGTGTGGGTTACACAGGATCATTATCAGTGGAGGTAAATATGTTAATGTGGGTCTGGGTCTAGGACATTGGAATTCCCCCATGGAAGAACCTGATGTACCTGATGTTTCACATGTTTTTATTATAATTTTAGTAACAGATTTTATTTTGTGGATAACTTAGAATATACCATAAAGGAAATTTTGACCCTCATCCTGGTTCTATTTTTGTGTCTTAGCATTTTATATAATGTTGTTTACTTGAGAAATTACTCATTCTTGCCTTAACATCTTAAAGCAGAATCAGTCTTATTGCTGTGTTCAGTATTTCATTTTGATGGAATTATTTATTCAAATTATTATTCACTGGAAATACAAAGTGCTCATCAATAATATTCTTGGTCAGAAACATTAATTTAAAATTATAGTGAATTCAGACAAGAACAATTTTGAATTATATTATTGTGATACATCAAAAGATTGCTAGTACATCATCACACTTCAGACCATTTGCACATTACCATGTTTGAGACTACAGGCAGACAAACACATTCAGCATTGGAACTTATTTGGAATACTACTGGGATTCAGTTGGAATATTATACATTTGGACTTGTAATAAAACTTTTAGGACTATTTGGGATTTAATTCACAAAACTGAAATTCTTATTTAAATTTTCACCTTGTATTCTATGGAAATAAATTTGTTGAATTTTACAAAACTTGTTGGTTTTTGCTCTTTTCTGTTACTTAGTTTAAAACCATTGAGTTGTAACAAGATTCATAAACTCCTGATTACCAAGAGAACACATCTCACAGTGACATTACAAACAATGTGTTTACACTGGACACTGAGTCACACAGTAAAATTCCTATAATTATAATCTGTAAAATGAAGGACAGATACATGCCATGAAAAAAGTCATAATAGGCATTCAGTTTGCGACTCAACATGTCAGAGCATCGTGACTCAAGCTGACAACTGCATCTTTAACACTGTATAGCGTGTTATTAAGTTCTACGTGGATCTGTCATTGCTGATGTTCAGATGTGGTTCTTTATTCTCATAATTGGTGCAAATTTACAAGAAACACATACTTAAAATAAAATTTTGTGTAGTATGAGTCGAGAAATAATCCTAACAGTCATTAAATCCATGAATTTTTTATTTTGAAAGAAAAATTTATATTTGTTTCATTTTACACGATGTGATGAAATAATAGTCCAATGCAGTCGATGACAATCCTGCAGATAGATTTTGTGTCAGTTATTATATTTGTCACATAATATAACTGTATTCATCAAATTTATTCTAGGGTACTACAGGTTTGTTCAGAAGGATTAGCTTTAGTGTGTCCGACAATTCCACAATGGGCCAGTGTTTCGCGATGATTTTACCTACTTTGGGGTTGTCTGGATGGTAGGTCAGGATAAATGGTATCCTATTAGACTTTTCCTTCTTTCCATATTTTAGTAGGTCATCGCAGTTTGTTTGTTTAGCCCTTGTTTAAACAAAATGTGCAAAACAGAATGTAATTTATCTCATCACATGTAAGATCTGTAGCCTTCAATATGTCGGAGAAACTGAAAAGCTACACAAAAGGATCAACCTTCATAGATCTAACTGGATGACAAAGAAGCTGTACAGAAGCCAGGTCGCAGAACACTTCTCCTCCCCTGGCCACACTGTCAGTGATATAACACTTATTGCAACTGCTAACAACCCCAACTGGAGTTCCGAAACCAGGAAAGAAAAGGAATCTTACTGGATACGCCGCCTTAGAACATTGAAATCAAGTGGTTTAAACCAAGAAGACTAGAAAAAGACAGCCATGCACAAATGAAATTATCTTTTGCAGCCGACACATTTTCTTTAAAAAATTTCTCTAAATTTGCTTAATAGCCTTCAATTACTATTATAACAATGAAGTATCTGGGATATAATTTGTGCTTACATAAAAGTACACAAAATAACAGATGTCGTTATGGCTCATTGATCTCTAGGTTAATACAAATATTTTCCAGTATCTGCAACAAGTTGATATAGGCTGGTTGAGACTAATACATTTAAAGGTTTAATTCCTGTAGAAACAGCCATGTAAAGTTTTGCAAACACAACGGTTTTTGTGTTTTATTTGTTTGTTTTGTCTATGTTTTGTATATGCCTTTGAAAAAGACTCATTAACAGTCGAAAGCGCTCAGGCTAGTTAGATACTAGTTTTGCACTGTTCGATGTCAGTTTATTGCATTTATATATATATATATATATATATATATATATATATATATATATATATATATATATAGTATGTATGCTGTACCAATGATATACCATGAGATGTATGAATTTTTAAAAAAATTCTTATTGATTAAATCAATATAAGACACACTTATGATTTAAACATGAAAGATGGTTTTAATGAAGAAAGTAGAGCACATGGTTAGCTTCTTGAACACTGACTGCTCAGCCATTCATGTACCAGTGCATCGAAATTAGAGTGGAATAAAAATTAAGTGAAATGACAAACCAACAAGAGGTAGATAAAATATTTTAATGTATTTACAGTTGATCTAAATCAATATTCTGCTTTAATTAACATTATTACTAGCCATGAAATTGTTTCTTAAATTAAAATTACTACCGACCATAAAATTCTCTCTGTCTGTCTCTCTCTCTCCTTTCCCTTTCGTCAGTCTGACTAAACTTTTACCATCATTCACAGGTCCAGAGACATCATCATATGATATAAACGAAAATCCTGTACACTCATCTTTTCATGGGTTTTTGCCGATATCTTGCTACAATGATCCAGAGGGGGGGAGCAGTGGAATTTGGACATTTCCATTTTTCATTTTCATATTTAATTAATAATAATCAATTATTTGAACATTATAATAGGTTTGAGAAACAGCAACAAAGCATTAAATACATTACAGTATGTGTGCCTCGTAACCGAGAAATCTACCGTATTGAGTCAACAGGCTATTGCAACTCTGTATCACTGATTATATAAACACTATAGATAAATCCCAAGGAAAGTGTACACATAGCGTTACGATGAACCATATTCTAGTAGGTTACTTGGTGTAAGTTCAATTTCAAGGTTTTCATCTAGCTCAAATTCTTTATCTCTCTCACTCCAGATTTCTGCATATTTTGTCCCTTATGCATCAGAAGGGAGGCAGAAACAGAAATCAGAAAGGACTGCGATGAAGTTGTGTACAATGTGAAATCCATTTAGAAAATGGGGATTATTAATATTTTTTTTATCATTATTTTCATATGTCACTAATGATTAATGAGTTGAAATTCATCAATGATCTGTCAGCCTTGAACTGTCACCGCACAGTTGCAAGAATGTTTATATATGTATATTATTGTGCCATGGGCATATTACCAACACTTTAAAAGCTACAGTCCTACCCACTTATATCAACATCACTTATGTCAACAAGCCGCCTGTTTCGACAAAAATGCAAAGTTCCGACCTGTACTTTATTCAACAATTAGTTGATCTTGCCGCCAAGCTTTAATGTCACAGTCGGATAAAAGAACAGGCTTTAGTTTGGTCCTATAAAGTTGGCCTCTTGCGGCAACTTAAATAAAAGCAATGAAATCTGATAGGTTCTTGCATTTTCCAAAGTGATCGGTGATTAAAACAAGTTTATTGTGCTGTGATATTTCCTTGTTAACTTTATTTATATTTACGATGGCTACCAACGGCAGTGTAAAATGCAGATTAAATTTACAGTCTCTGGAAACTAAATATCTGGCTGTTAAGGAAGTTGAGGGTGGGGCATCTCGCAAAGATGTCTGTGAAAATTTTTTAATGTATACCACTTGAGCTGACATTGTTACAATATTATATTGTAAGAATCATTTTCTTTTAATAACTCATTAGCATGTGTCAATGTATACAATATTATGCCTTCATTAATCATATCAGCCGCATATCTCTTGTTCGCTTTTATGTACTTTTCATGATGACTTCTGTAACTAAATACACGTACTGTTTAAACCAACTTGTCGACAGGTTTTCATTTCCCTGTGAATAGCCCCATCCCCTTGGTAGCCTCAGTAAGATGGGAACAGACTGACCAAAATCTAGGCCAATTTAAGTACATGTACTTCAAGCGTGTACTTGAAGCGTGTAAATAACAACTATGCAACCATATGCTTATGCCGACATTGAAAATCGTAGAGAATGTTTTTCATATCAGGATGTGACGGATGCAATATTTTATTGTGGATTTTATTACACAAAGGTAATCAAAATGTAATTTGTCAATATACGAGTGTATTTCACACTGGTTTTGTCTTCATGTAGTCAAAATTTGCATTGTTTGTTTTCTCAAAGTGTAAATGCTACTCACTGACGACAGGTCACCCCTTACTGACGAATTTGACTTTTATCTTTTTTTCAGACCCCTCCCCCAACACTTATCTCGACATCCGCCTATGTCGACAATATTTCCTCGGGCCCAAGGATGTCGACATAAACGGGAAGGACTGTATATGATTTTTAATATATATATATATATATATATATATATATATGGTATAATACATAAAGAGTAGTAACAGCAGAGAGTGTGAACAGACCAAAATTTCAGACCGAAATAAAGATTCCTACGACAGGTGAAAAAATACAATCATCAGTAACGCTAAATCAGGGATGGCAGACAGACCAAAATTGCAGACCGAAATAATGTTTCCTATGACGGGTGAAAAAATACATGTGTCATCGAGACTTCTAATCAGCTGACAGAGTCATGAGTGTAAAAAAAAAAAGGTAACGGTCAGATGGCGTAAATAAATCATTATTACTGATATAATACTCTAACCATGGAATCTCGTACAACTAAACTAGCTCAACAGCAACTAGAGACAATTAAAAAATACCTTTCTGTCCGTGATTCTGTCAAACAAAAATTACAAGAGCATCAGGAGTCTCAGGTGGAATTTACAGAAGGTGCAGAACAGTTATTTAAACCAATTGTCAAACCAACCAAGAAAATTGTTACAGCAACTGAGGCAGCTGAAAAAGGTCTTGAGACATTATCTGGCCATCTTCAAGCAGCTCAACCACCACCCCAGCAACTTCCTCAACCACCACCTTAAGTTTAGCCTCCTCCAAAAGTTAGAACTAACCTTATAGATAAATTTACACTTGAGGGTATTGCCGCCATCAGGGATCCAGACCAATTAATTAATATTGCCGCATTTGGATTTAGTAAAAGAGATAGGTATGTAAAACCCGAATATGTTAACACTCTGAAATCTGCCGATTGGGTTAAGGATGTATATCACATCACTTTTAATATTCAGCAGATTAGATCTGAGAGAGATGTTAATCAGTTTGAAATTTTTAACCAGGCAGTACACGAGTATATTGAACAAGACAAGAAAGGAGACAAAGAGAAAAAGAAATGAAGATGCAACTTTAAAAAGCTAAAGGAGAGAGGATATCAGCCTCAGAAAAAGTAGACAAAACAACTCTACCATTACCCTCGCAACCTCCTCAACCACAACCATCGCCACCACCAAAAATGATAAATACAATACATAGATTTACTCCTGAAGGTATTGGCGCTATCAAGGATCCAGATCAAATGATAGATATTGCAGCATATGGATAAAATGAGAGGTATGTAAATCCCAAATATGTTAAAAATATGAAATGCGATAATTGGATTTTAAATGTATATCGCGTCGCTAATAATATTGAACGGATCAGATGGGATGATGAAAATTTTGCTAAATTTACCCAGGAAGTAAATAAGCGTAAAGAACAAATGAAATCAGACTTTATACCAGGTAATGAAAAAGAAAAATGGTATGATACAGATCCTGGCCCCAGTGCACTGGAAGTGGTCTGTCCAACGATGGCCTTGATAAACTTTGTCCCATTTACATCCTTGCCAACATGGACAGACTAGAAATCTTTATTGGAGGAAGAAGAGCCAGCAATAATTCCTCAGAAATCATTAATGAAGTAGCTGCTATTTGTCAGAGATTATTCACAGGCAGCATCATGGACATTAATGTTTATAGGTCCCTCATTGATGAAACTACTGATGATTATTACCGCAGTAATTAAGGGTATGCAATTAGATCAGTGACAAGAAAATAAGATGATTATACATAATGCTCAACATGGACCTGTAATGGTCAGGGTGATAAATTCGCAATTACCTACAAATAAAGTTATCTACAGAGCTGGACTCAGTGATGTTTTTCAGGGTCTGTTCAGAAGGATAGCCCCAAAAGCAATACCGATTGTAAAGCAACTGGGAATGAAAGCTATTGACGTTGTTCGTGATAAAGGTATTGGTGCTGTTGGTGATGTTGTGGGTAAAACATTCTCAGCAATCAAGGATAGACTAGCATGATTAATACGACGAAAACCTCAGCCAGTAAAACTGGCAAGCACTGAAGTTATGTCTGCAAATGTTAGTAAAATAATAAATCAAGCTGCAAATAAAAAACTGGCAGAGTTGGCTGGTGTACCCCTATCAGAAGAAGAAAAAACTATAACTGCAACGTCAATGACAGTCAACGCATATTTGTATGTGCGTGATTGACATCTACCAGTTTTAATAGTATCATGGGGTAAAAATAAAATGTCTGCCTCATGAACCTCATTGGGAGTGCTGACATCAAAATGTGCAGGCTGAATTTTTTTAGGTGGTGGTAGTTAAATTTGCCATATTGCCTTTCGTGCTAACCAATCTGCAGCAACAGAACGTGCGACATCTGCTGCATCAGCAAGTTTACTAATTACTGCTCTACCCCTCCAATATCATCCTGGGCTATAATAAATCGATTCCATTATTACAATAACAATCGGTTGATTAATTACTGGCCCCTATCACTAGTTTACCTTTCATCGCAGATTTTACTAGGAAGCTAGCAAGTTTTTCTCTGAGAGATTTACTTTTTATGGAATTTAACGAATGAATCAACTTCACGTCTGCAATATGTCGTTGTAAATCTTTATTTTTATATGCATCATGAATGTGGCATGCTTGATCAATTGCATTTATTGGATACCCTCCAGGTCTTGGTTGATCTTTCTCGTCAAGTCGGACATCAGGTCATTTCCAGGACCACAATAATTATATCCAGGAAGATGCTTTTCACCAGGATACTTGGCCCATGGAGCTCCTGGTAATTTTCCCAGTCAAGCAGCGATATCTCCACCTGTTTTATTACAGATAAATCTGTATTTGCCTGTACCACATTTTATACACTTGCCTGTAAGTGAACACTTTTTATTCCTCATTGTTATTGTTGTTAATCCACTGGTGGGAATGGGGGCTCTGCATCGAACACAATATAAATTCATATTATTTATTATATTTGTACAACATGGATATCATTGATTTCTCAGCGACATGAAAGCAAGAACCAGTCAAACATCATCCAGCACTACGGAATTCTATTAGAGCAATTATCATAGGTCCATCTGGGTCCGGTAAGATGCAATTGTTGCTTAACCTGATAATGAGATGGCTCAAGTGGGATAAGTTGTATTTAGTGGCACCATCTGTAGATAATCAGTGATGCTACAATGTGCTTAAAGATTTTAATGAAGATGCAAAATTGACAGACGAGGATGGAAATTATATTATTGACTTCATCACCAATATTGATGATGCTCCATCTGTGGATGATCTCTATGGATGTATTCATAATCTTGTAGTATATGATAATGTGATGCTGGACAAACAATCAAATCCAGCTCGGATATTTTCTCGAGGCAGGCACAAAAACACTGATATTATATATATATATATATATATATTACCCAGCGATATATGCAAATACACCACTCCCTCGATAACTCGTGCCCGGATAACTCGCAAACCCGCTTATAACACGGGGTCAGGTGTGGATCCCAATTTTTAAACCAGAAAATATCAAAATATTGATCCCTATTTGTTGAACTTGAAGAAAATCGTGATCGAAATTGGTAAAGGAAACTTTTGATATATCGCTCGTTTTGTCGTCGAAAATGGTAGATAGGACCTGGAAATTTTAATCAACATTATGATATATCGACTCTTAATAAAAGCCATATAATTTGTTACATTTTCTTTTCAAACGACATTCTTAGTAAACCGCAATTAACAATATTCAAGGACATTTCGATGATATCGGACTAGCGGAAGCATTTGTTGTATTGTTGCACTAAATAAAAAGTGAGCCTCCATTTCTATTATCACAGTAATTACATCTTTTGAATCAAATAAAGCAGGTGGAATAAAAAAAAGTCAAAAGGCATACAAATCCTATATGCTTAAGAACCAGCGGCACCAGTTGTATGTCAGGTAACTCATTCAGTTGATTAATCCAACACTGTGATACAATTTATTGTGTACATATCTAATTAAACTACCTTAAATTAACCTACTCAATCATAAAGGTGATTAAAGATAGTAAGGCAACCAAGCGAAATGAGTACTTCGTAAATTAAAGAGCTATGTTTCACAGATACAGACCATTGTGGGAAAAACGAGTTTCAGAGAATTCCTGAATTTACACATAGATATATCCTCAAGGATGATAAGAAGTTTCACTATTACTTCTGTAATGAAATCGTGGCATCAATATTTTACTACATCAAAAATAAAAAAAATTGAGTTTCGACGTAGACGACTGTCTCACAAAATAAATGCTGCTTGTTTTTGATAAAAGGAATCTTGTTTAGTAGTGTATCAACAGTTAGTCTGGTTCCCTGCTTCAAAGACTCCTAGTTTCGTAAAACACTTTTACACATCACTCTGGGAACCAGTGTAATCCACAAAACAAAAAGCCACGATGTAATACATGAATGTTTTCACGTATCATGTTTGGTTGTTGAAACCAGGTGCAATCATGTTATCGATCTTTCAGATGTTGGACATTCTGAAAATAAATGTGATATATAGATAATAATGAACAACTTCATCAGAAAAAGTGCTTTATTGACAATTTTTCTAGACTCGATTATAAAACGAGGATTCAGCCATTAAACAACCCAGTTCCCCCACCCCACCCCATGGTTTTCTGGATGTCAAGCGGGTGTTTTGGAGGTCCCTCAGTAACACGTGCCCTCGCTTATAGTGCAGTCTGTGTTTTTGGACCCCAATGTGCGCGAGTTATCGAGGGAGAGGTGTACCTAAAGTGATCAGATATAACTGCAATCTTCTGAATGTCTTTAAAGGAGTCAATACACACTCTGTGAAACATTCATCAGACTTGGTGTTCAAGGGACATGGATATGATTAAATTCAGAAATTTCTTCTCACGCGCTCAAGCGATTCCTCATGATAAATTTACATGATCCTTGGTTGCGATATCGTGTAGGTCTCGATAAAATTTTTGGTTGAGAGACCAATTATTTTTTTTTACACCCATGACTCTGTCATAGGTGGGGGACTCCCCAATTAAATATATTTGATACACAAAAAAAATAAACCAATTAGAAGTTTTGGTGAAGCTTGTATTTTTTCACCTGTCGTAGGAAGCTTTATTTTGGTCCGAAATTTTATTCTGTCTACCATTCCTGATTTAGCGTTATTGACGCTTGTATTTTTTTACCCGTCATAGGAATCTTTATTTCGGTCTGAAATTTTGATCTGTTCACACTCTCTGCTGCTGTAGTATCCTCTTGTAGAACTTTCTTCAGTGTAATCACAGAAATAGCATATGTAAAAATGAGTTCAATAAGTGCTCAGCCAGTGTTTAATTCCATAACAACACCAGAATTGTTATCATATTATTAATTAAAAATATAAATATATTCATGAGAAAGTACAGCTTAAAATAACACAAGTTATAATAGGGAAAGAGTATGTTCCCCTTGATAGTTGTGTATATTATTTGCCCACCTTCCCATCTGTTTATACTCCCTTATTGATTTTAAAAATGAAAAGCATCAAGGATATAAAAAACTTAGTCATTTTATTCACCAATTTTTCATTTGTAACCGGACTGCCACAAAGATATTTAGAATCAAATAGAAATTTCTTTCATAACAGTAGCCATATTTGCTTCAGCAAGTCTGTTTTCAAACAATGGATATGATGTAGGTCACCATCTTTGATAACCTCAACAATTCTGTACATTTTGGAGTTACATCTCTTTGAACATAAAGAGTTTCTCCAATTTATTTGCTCACTTTGTTTTAGAAATATTATAATTAGACCCTGCAAATACTGGATGCAGAGGACACAGTTTTTACTGTAATGAACTGTTCTGCAAACCAGAAAAGAACACTGAGTAGTTTGTCTGCTTGCTTACATTCAGAGTTTCCATTTGGTTTGAAATGCCAGTAACTTTAAAATCAGCAGTGGTGTACAAACAAATGGGAGACTATGTGAGTACAGTACTATAATGACAGAAAATGGCAGCACCCAATAAACTGATCAATTAAAATGTTTTATTTTGTAAGTTTTGTATCAAGGAAATTGTACTGTACCATTTTGTTTTAATACTTTTGTAAATATAAAATAAAATTCATATTGCTACTCAGTGTAGCTTTTTCATCATTTAACATAATAATCACATTAAAACTGGTGGGAAATGGAAGTCAATAACAAATTTTTAAAGGCTAAAAACTTCAACATATCTTTTCTTCCTTAAAATATAAATATACTTAAAAGGAAAGTATTTTTGAAAATGACTCATCGATGCCTCCAACATGTGAAATAGTTTAAATATGTAGATTTTTTCAAACTTCATATAGCATTCCCCAGTCCTACAAAACATTGCTAAGCCAGATAAGTTACACAAAGCCTCATAAAGCTACGCAAAGTCTCACATGCAAAATCAAATTAGAAAAGTCTATTTATATTGTAAGCAATATTGATGAATAAATTAACTAAACCAAAAGACTAGTTTTCAACATAATTATGCCTAAATGAATGACCAAAAATTGGGCAATAAAGTTTAACTTCGAACAATGATAAAGTAATAAATTCTGACAAAATCATATTTAACACTGTGCCTGTAAAAAGTAGCCATTTCTGTCAATAATTTATCAGATCACACTTTTCTCATTTGACTTTTGCATGATTCTGTCAGGCTTGTGTTGCTTTGTGAAGCTTTGTATGGCTTTGTTAGGCTTAGCAGTTTCTAGGAGGGCCATAGCATCTCTACAAGATACTTTCACTGGTCCTGGTAAATACCGCTAAGAACTACTAAAGGCACTGAGAAGCATTAAGAGGCACTAAGTACTACACAAGTGGCACGATATAGATATCAAAGCACTTATTAAAGAAATAAAATAGAAAGTCCTGTTAATTTTCATAAGCAATCAAATTATTTCAGTGATAAGAGTGACAGGCAAATTTCACCAAAGACAAACTTTTACTTCTTATGGTTTATGCTGCATGATTTACCTTTCTTTGATTTCAATGCCAGTGGTTAAAAAAAGGAAACCCATTTCCTGTCATCTATATTTTTATAAATAAATAAGATCTTATTTTATTCAAGGCAATAGTTTTTAGGAAAATGAACTAGCCCATGTGTGAATGTGTCAAAAAATTAATATGTCAAAATTTACATATATTTAATAAAAAAGGTGAAGAAAAAAAATATTCTACATTTATTTTCCTCTATAGATATTCTAAAAGATAAATCATATAATTTAAAATGAATTCAAAATTGTTAGAATTGGTCACATCTTATCAAAGGCATACAAGCAGGTTTTGCTGTTTGTAGCCTTGTGCCAGTATACCTTTAAACTTATTACAGTTTGCACACACTTTCCCATATATTTGTAAACCACCACTGCCACCACCACCAATTTTAAAAACAGACATCATTAATGATATAAAAAATGTAGAAAATTTAACCATTTCATTCATCAATTTCTAATTTCTAACCCCCGATTCTTGCCATGGGGTCCCAAACACTGTCAACTTGTTGGCATTTTCAAGCAAAAGATGTGATGCAGTTCATCGTCCTTGATAATCTCACTAATTCCATAATATCTGGAGTTACATTTCTTTGAACACATGTATACAAGAGTTCTTTTTTTTTTTTTTTATTTCTTCAGTTTGTTTTCGAAATAATAAAACTAGTCACTGCAGATATCTTTACTGAAATGGACTATTCTAGAAACCAGAAATTTAGGACAGTAAGCTGACTGTCCACTTGTTTACATCGAAAGCTTCAGTTTAGTTTCAAATGCCATTAAGCTGACAGTGTTAAGGACCCCCTGGAGACAATCAAGTTAGAAATTATAAAGATGATCAATGATATGACTAAATTCTATGCATTTTCTATATCTTTGAAGTTTTTGGCTTTAAAAATGGTACAAACAAATGGGAGAGTGACTGTGTGTGAATACTTTTTTATAATCATGTTGTAAATGATTGCTAGGTTATTTAATTACATGCCGATCGAATCTGTTTTGCTCAATGATCTTATAACAATGAATGAATCAAATTAAAGTAATTATTACAAATGAGAATGTGGTAAATTGTTTTGGTTACCGTATTCAGTTTGAGAAAACACGTTTGCAATTATTTATATATAGTGAATAATTTTTGAAACTTTTCTTTTGATATTAGTCAATTTACTGTCAGTTGATAAAGAAAAGAAACTTGTATTGTACAATTTCTCCTAAAATGCTCAAAATGACAGCAACTAGTAAAGCTGCATTTTGGCTATGCAGTTCTTGCCAAGCAAATTATAATTCTGCTTGCATTCTTTGTGAATCTTGCAATCAGTGGCATCATTCAGATTGTGAACAATATATTTGTGTGATGAAGACTTTCAGGCCTACAATAATTCTGGTGGACCATATCTTTGCAAAAAACTGTTTCATGGTAAAGAGTCTGACCATGCCCAAGGATTACGTGATTAAATCGACTGGAACAGGTAATTATTTAATTAACTAAATCATGAGTGTCTTGCACATCTCCATTCACCATATTCTGCTAAGACTGGATAAATATTGCTTGTTACAATGTCATTTCGCTCAAGGACTGTTGATGTAGTTACCAGCATAGTATGCTAAATAAGGTGTTCTAGACAATAGATTTAGATGGTTGTTACAACCTAATTCATCTGGTAATAAAGAGCTTTAACCATCATGCCAAATTTTTTTATGGTTTGCATTTTTTATGGTTTACCCAGGGATCATATTGAGATGAAAGAATTAGTCAACCTCAATCAGAAAAATATGAATGTTCTTATTTGTTATATAAAGCTGGATAAAAGAGATGATTGCTATCAAAATTTTCTTAAAGTATTTTCATCTGAACCCTCTTTGACAGTTTCTATTTGCCAGATCTGCTCCAAAAGAAGGAAATGCCACGAAAAAAATCGTCAAGCTCATTGCAAGATACATATATAATTATACCTTTCAATTCCACATCTGAAATATGTCCTCTTTAAATGAATTTTGACCCATCTAGAGTTATTTATGAGCACAAAAAAATTCAAAAAATTCTTATCAAAATTTGTAGACTAATCAAATAAATAGGCGGGTCCTAATAGGTGCCAGGTATGCAAAGAGGGTGCATATATTAAAGTAAACAGCAAGGAAATCGGTGTGGAAAGACGGTCAATCACCAGAACGACTGAGACACCTGGAATGGAAGACTACCTGTAAAACAATATTTTGTATGAAACTAGGTCCCAAACTAGTGTGCACTTAATGGAAATACAACCATAATTTTCTTCCCTGAGCCATAACAGTGCTGATAAAACGCCCACAGATGATGCACGATAATGCTTGCAGTCTTAGCACACTGCATACAAAGAGTTGTCTTTCTTCAGTTTTTAAGTTCCTAGTATCATGATATAAACGAATTGTATCCATAAAAATAAGAGTTCCCGTTCCGTTTTCTTTAGTAAGTGCTTTAATGACTACTTAGTGCTACTTTGTTGGACTTAGTGCCTCTTAGTGATTTAGTAACATTTTTTACCAGGACCAAACTTTCACTTTCTTGCATGACTTGCAAAATATAGAGAAATTCTTCTGAATTATGCGCCTACGTTTGATACCAACGTATTTAACTGTAGCAGCCTGTCAAACCTAAAAACAATTTGTGGCCATCATCAGTTCCCGGTTAATGTGTAGACAACTGGAATAAGCATTTCCTAATAACCTCCTACCTCCAAATGATATCGAAAGTAGATTCCTAATACCCACAATGCAGTTTGATACCAAATTGGTTCCTATTATATGTAAACCAATCTAGTCTGGTTCCCTGCTTCCTATGCTTCCTGCGTTGCACTCCGCTATACAAATCCGCTACACGAATACTGGAGTGCAAAGCAGGGAGCTTACAAAATAAATCATTGTATAAATTTTTAACTAAAAGGAAACTCGGCAAGCCTCGTTTCCTTTTAATGATAAAGTTATGCATCTCGTGATATATCATTGATACAGCGTACATACTCTCTCTCTCAGCAGCAGGCAGGGTGAACCCTACAAATTGGTTTCGAGCAAATTTCATAAAATAAAGGTTCCTACAGAGGCTGAAAAATAAGGTCAATAACGCTAAACGGAACCTCCTAACTTTTATTATTACCGTATAGTTTGAAAAACGAATAATAAATTGTTTGGGTTAGCTCATTTTGTTATTTTATTTTTGATTTTTTTTTTTTTTT
>JAECUM010034350.1:0-22577 GCA_016617855.1 Megalonaias nervosa
ACGATTTTTACATATCAAATTGTATAACTGGAATATTTTTAATATATATGTACCCTCTGGTGGAATCGAGCCCAAAAAGTTAATTTCATATTAAATGTAAATCATTATATCCAAAACTTCGCTGAAAATCCATGCATACTAGGTGGGGATTTTAACTGGATATTAAATGAGTTGGATAAAAGTGTAAAATTAACTGATGATGATAAAAATTTACATAAGTGGTCTAGTTTACTTTTAAAAACGAACACTTTAGAAGATACCTACCGTTGGTTAAATGAAAATAAGAGAGAATACACATATACATATGGGGATAATAAAGGTAGCAGGCTAGATACGTTCTATATGTCGAGAAATCATATTCATGCAGCCAAAACATGTTTTATACACGATAATCAAATTGCTGACCATAAATCAGTAGTACTTGAACTACTAATAATAAATAAATGTAAATGGGGACAAGGGTTTTGGAAATTGAACAATGTTCACCTTTTGGATATTGAGTATGTGAAAACCATGCGAACTCACCTGGATAAATTTAGAAACAAAAACTTAGGAAACATAATGGGAGACTGGGAATATTTTAAAAAGGAAATCAAAAGAATAACTAAATATTATAGCAAGATAAGGAAATTACATAAACATTGGTTACAAAAAAACTATATTGAAATTCAGAGTAAAAATAGTTCAATAACTGAACAAGATAACGAAATAATTAGGGAATGGAATATTTTAGAAAAAGAGGTAACCCAATGGATTAAAACTAGAGCAGGGAAATTTGATAATTTATACAAAAAGGGGAGGGGCTTATACAGAAGAATGGAAATTAAAAAAGGAGAAAATAAAAAAATTGACTCAATTCGCCTAAAGAGTATACTTTATAAGGATAAAAAGGTTATATTAGAAGGGATTAAAGATTATTATGTAAAAATTTATGAATCACAACATATTGATGTAAATATTATAGACAGTTATCTAAAACAAACTAATTATAAACAAATACCCCCAACTGAATATGGAAACTGTGAAAAATTCATCACTGCTAATGAAATAATAACTGCAATTAAAAGTCTGAAAAAGGGGAAATCCCCAGGCTCTGACGGGATTACTACTGACTTTTATATTAAATTCCAAAACGACCTAGTAGACATCCTAGAATTACTATATAATAATATTCTACTCCAGGGGGAAATGCCTAAAAGTCTAAGGGAGGGTATTATAACATTAATATATAAAGGGAAGGGTGATAGAGAGGAAATAAAAAACTGGAGACCCATAATACTTTTAAACACAGATTATAAAATTCTAAGTAAAATTATTACAAATAGAATAAGGAAATGTTTGAATACAATAATTGACATAAATCAAAGTTGTGGAGGGATAGGAAGGAAAATCACAGATAATACACTTTCAATAGGAGCATTAATAGATTTTTAAAAAAAATAGGGGTGAAAAGGAAGTCATGTTCTTATTCGATCAGGAGAAGGCCTTCGATCGAATAGAGCATGACTTCATTTTCAAAACACTAGAGAAATGGGGTTTGGGGCCAAATATTGTAAATTGGATAAGAGCAATGTATACTAATATCACCTCAAAAATATGTATAAACGGAGCCCTGACAGAAGAAATTAAGATACAAAGATCAGTAAGGCAGGGCTGTCCCTTATCCATGCTATTATATGTAATAGCAATCGAATCCTTGAACATAAATATTAACCAAAATACCAATATTCAAGGAATTAAAATACCGAATTTGAACTCTGATTTCAAAACTATATTACATGCAGATGACTGCACCAACTTTACCAGAGACGAACATTCCTTTAAACACCTACAATATGAATATCTACAATTTGGTAAAGCCTCTGGGTCAGCAATAAATCATGATAAAACAGAAATTGTATGGATAGGAAACTGGAGGGGAAACCACCCTGGACCCCCCCCCCCCAATCTGATTAAAGGCCATGTTAAAGCACTAGGAATCAATTTTGGGAAAAACTCTACTCACTTGAACCTTTGTGAGTTAGTAATCAAGATTGACGCGCAGATTGAAACTTGGACGTATTCAAGGCTGAACTTAATAGACCGCGTACAGGTAGCTAAAACCTACATGTACAGTCAAATGAATTATGTAATAAATTCGGTTCACCTTACAGAAGCAATGATTGGAAACTTAGAAAGAAGAATAATGAGCTTTATTGGGAATGATAAAATCCATTACTTAAAGAAAAATTATATATGTAGGCCGAAAGATAGAGGGGGACTGGCTCTGCCGAACCTGAGTATAAAACAAAAAACAATTATATTAAATAGATTCAAGCAACTAAATAACTCTCCCAAACATCCATGGGAAGCAATATATATTTACCTGTTTGGATATATTTGTCGTTTTAATAGCGAAGTTTATAAAAAATAATAAACTAACCAAATTATTAGAACCTCCCGGCTCTTATAGGAGAATTAAAGAATTAATATATACTTACAGAAATATTCTAAGAATATGGGATAAGAAAAATGATACCTATACAATCTTGAATGAACCAATAACATAAAGCAAGCAAGAAATCGAATTTCGTCATCCTCATCTAAACTGGTCGGCCATTTGGAAAAACTGGGCAGGTATAGGATCGGCCTCTATTCAAAGTAAGCTCTTCCTATACCTGCACGACCAATGGCTGACAGGTGAAAGGGTTTTTAATAGACACTTGATAACTTATGTACCAAAATGTAGATCATGTGGTAAATCCATAGATTCCAAAAACCATCTAATACTCTTTTGTACTAATACTAAAGCAGAGAGACAAATACTGGAAAATAAACTAAGAATAAATATGGCAAATCAGATAATAATCAATTGTTATATACCAATAATGTTAACGGTAGAGAAATTTATAATGAAGTAGTATCTTATATTAATAAGATTATGAAAACCAAAATGGATTTAATAGTTAATCAATTTTAAAAGACTAGATATACCTGTGAGATTTTTTCCTTTCACAAATACAGAAACAAATTCACAAACAGACAGAAAACTAGCCGACCTCAAGGGGAGATCCGTATGGTACGAGGCCAATGCTACGTTACTAACGTGAGGTACGGCTCCTACCGGATCTCCCCGTAAAAAGAGAGGCTTAGTACAAGTACATAACGAAAACACAAATACGGCACACATCTGAACATTCATCAAATATACACATCTCATGCAACCTACTCAAGTACTTCTTAATTTCTAACCTAACATACACTAAATCCTTTCTAGGAACCAATAAAAGTAAATAATAACTTTAAGAATTTGACCTTTTAGCCAGTCCTCACACGAACACAAGATAACGTACAAAACAAATAGAACACGCAGATAGCATTACACAGGACAACACTGATCTCTGGCAAAGATCACTTTTAATAAATAAACTCCAAGACCAGTCTGGGTCAAGGAGTGTTTTATAATAGGAATATAATGGTGTATAAACCCTAATTCAAAATTCATAAAAACGAAATTTATAAATTAAATACAAATAGCACACACACACATTGGGGAAAAACAGAAACACATAAAAACTCTTTAATTTTCGGAACTAGGGGGTCCCTTCAATGATGACAAGTCTGAGAGGGACCACATCAATAATGATAAGGAATATGACAAGTCACCAGAGAAAAGGAATCACAGAATCACGAATGAAACGGATACGGACTCTGATTTAAGGCAATGGAGCTATAAAATTATATGAAACTAATCAACAAGGAAAAGAATTTGAAGTACACTATGTGATGATGATACTCCTTCCTGCGATGACCAGGGAGAAAGGACAGAGTCGACATACTGTATGGATATTAAAAGCGGACTTAATTACGAAATGGAACAGAAATGGATTTATGATTCAGAACACTACGTAGGAAATGGACTATTGATTTAAATAACCTAGAAACGAATTCAAAGAACACTCATTTAAAAGGAATTGAACATTAATTTGCCTTAGCACATATAGCTTTAATAGACAATAGAATTGATATAATTTGTATATAACTTATATTAATTGCACATAAATCTTTAATAGACTTGATAACCTTAATAAACTACCTTATCAAACCATAATTAATTATTAGAACTAAAACTTTCCAAATGCTAACTAACCTAACTATAATCACCAAATATTATATTCAAACTTTCAAAATTATGAACTAAAAATTATTCATGTATTGGACAAGAAACTCGTGGCACCTGAGCTAGTGTTCACGTGATCGCGGAAGCGTAGTGTGAATGCTGCTCGTGCCTAATTAAGATCCCAAAACGTAATCCATGCGCAAAGCAGGAAACATTATATTAATTCATTTACTAAAATTACTTCTAAATAATTATGAAAATATTAAAACACTATTTAGTTAATTAACTTCCACTACCAACTTTGTATATATGGAAATTAAATATGAAATTAGCTTAATTAATTTTAATACTAACTTAGTATATAATGGAAATTAAAATTTAATTTCCCTTACTCATTAAACTTGAGACTTATAGAATAACTATAATTGTAAATTAAACAACAACTCCAGGACTTTGATACATTAGAAGATACAATTGATTTGAATGGTGTACAATTCCTAACTCAAAATTTAATAAAATCGAAATTCAATAAATATAACACAAGAAACACACACACAATGAAAAAACACGAATACATAAAATACTTTAACTTTCGGCACTAGGGGGTTCCTCATATGATGTTAATCTGAGAGGAACCACACCAATAATCTGAAGCTTTTTTCAGTACAGTACAGTACAGTACAGTCCAGTCCAGTCCAGTCCAGTCCAGTCCAGTCTGGACTGATGATATAAGATTGTACTGCCAGATAGAAATTACATAGAAATTACAATATTATAAAATTGACTTGAATGGATAATGAAATGGAACGCCTATGGATTTTTGATTCAGGACTGTACTGCCAGTTGAAAATGCCTGGAATTTACAATAACGTGAAAACGAGAATTTGAAATATAGATTACATGAATGGTTAATTAACTCTCAACTGACTCTATACTCTACTGTTCTAAACACCTACAAACATACAAACATTACATATAACTTGTCTTAAACTTTTATCTGCTAATATAATTATTATTATTTATCTATTTATTTATTATGAACTAATTCTACATTCCCATTGTTAGCTATACTGATTACAACCTGTGTTCATTGTTATTCGGGAACTGAGCTCACGAGTGTGAGCACGTGCGGCACTATCCCTGCTCACTTCGCATGCAAATATAATGTGAAGCACTCTGAAAAGGACTTGTGTTGTGTGATATTTTTTCTTTCAATCAAAATTAGAACTATTTCTAATTTTAACCATGAGGGACGAAGAAGGATGTTCGCATGACGCAGAGCAAGGAGGCGCACACATATGTTTGTTATGACTTAATGGTGCAACACTCTAGAATCGCCAAGTCGTATAGCGCAGTGGTTGCCTGATGTCACGAGGCCAGAGAGAGAGGAGTACTCGTTGCACAGATTGATACTGGGTGCACACACTCCTTTCCATGAGCGAAACCACTTGTTGACAGCTAGTGTACAGCTACCCAATCACAGACCGCTCTATAGTGTCAATGGATCCAATAATCGTAAGATTGAAATAGAGATGAAAATAAATCATCCAGGTGAGGTGATCAGGGCTTGCTACATGCTACAGAATCCTTGCATCATTGCAACAAGGACTTCTTCCAGTGATGTACTGGTATTTGACTACACAAAGCAACCATCTCAACCTGATCCCAGTGGAAAATGTAGTCCAGAACTAATATTGAGAGGCCACCAGAAAAAAGGATATGGTCTGTCTTGGCATCCAGATCGATACAGCCAACTAATTAGTGCTTCAGAAGACCACACCATTCGTTTATGGGATATCAATCATATGCCTTCAGAAGGAAGGGTTATTGATGCAATTACCAATTTTACAGATCATACATCGATTGTAAATGATGTGGAATGGCATCCTCATAACGCAAATGTGTTTGCTTCTGTTTCTGATGACAAGAAACTTATGATCTGGGACACTCGCTCCAACAACACCAGTCGCATTGTTCATGCCTACGATGCTAAGGTCAACTGTTTGTCATTTAATACCATTCAAGAGTTTATTTTGGCCACTGGATCGGCGGATGAGACTATTGCATTATGGGATATAAGGAATTTGAAATTTAAGCTAGTCTTCCTTGACTTCCATGAAGATGAAATCTTCCAGGTTCCGTGGTCCCCGGACTATGCGGCAATCCTGGCTTCTAGAGCTGCAGACAGTGTGATATTGTCTCGGATATGAGCGAAATTGGAACAGAAATATCTGCAGAAGATGATGAATACCCAGAGGTGATGTTTATCCATAAGGGACACACATCCAATATCTGATTTATCGTGGAATCTTAATGAACTCTTTACATTCTGTTCTGTGGCAGAGGATAACATCCTGTAAGTGTGGCAAAACACTTAGTAAGCCTAACATAAAGAATTTTTGGAAGTTGCACATCGAAGAAGTTTTATTCTTTTAAATTTAATGCTAATTGTACATCCTTTAATATTAATCATGGTTAGAAATGTCCTTTAGTTTATGAGATAACTGAAATTTTAAGGCCTTTTATCTACGGAGAGATTGAAAAAGCTCCTAACTCCTTGGAAGTAACACGTGATCCTTCCTACGATACCGTCGGGACCTATCGTGTTTTTATGCATGTCTTCATTTGATGGTTCGTAGATATGGAATCATTTTTACCTAGCTACATATAACAAGCCTTTGAAAAAATTTTTTAAGATGCAACGCTATGTTCATGTGAAACATTAATAATAAAATTTTCAATTCGCCTTTAATTTGAGATTTGTAGTAATTCAGACCCTGGCCTGTCAGATGGATATACATTTTTAGTAGCCGTGACATCTGCTGTTTTAATCAGAGACAGGTGTTGTATGCAGTCATGATTTTTAGTCATTGAATTTTGCAACAATATTGCAACATTACTGAAATTTCTAGTGTTGTTTACAGCTTCATCTTAACTTTTACGGGCTCTGTTTTCATGGTTTGAAAGGGGGGGGGGGGAGACATTTTCATGGATGCTAAAATTCGTGGGTTTGCCTGTCCAAGTTTGTATATTTGTAGGTATTTCATTTCTTGGATTAGCCTTTACAAATACCCAAAATAAAGTTTACCGAAGAACAAAACTATCCCGACATCTATAACTAAAACAGTGTCACCAAAATCCATACTTTCAACATCAAAATAATCCGACACAGCCAAACACACAAAGATAATCGGTTATGTATGTATGTGTATGATCCCTAACTTAAAACTGTCCATAAACTTGCACAAACAGCATTTTCTGAGGACCATATTGTTAGGGTGTAAGGGGCAATTTTTATGAACAAATTTAATGCCGCATACACCTGCCGAATATAAAAATTCAATAAAAAAATAAAATAAACAAGTAAGGTTAAAAAGATCAAAATTTTCGATAGATATCATGAAGCAAAACAAGTCATTCACTTGACGTGGCAAATAAATGGAATTTCTTAGAATTCATAGAATTGATGCACCCCACTCCATATGTAGATGCATTTTTCAAGTCTGAAGGCCATTTGTGACAGTCATTGTGTACTTAATAGCTTGATGCAGTTCAAAATAGTTGTCATCCACGCAGTTTTTTGTTCAGCCTGCCTAAGTATAAACCAACTTCAACTATTAGATTATGCAATACATATAGACTATGCAGGAGAATTAAAATCCCATTTTGTCTACTAGCATGTGCTAAATAAATCATGGAAATCATGTTGGGAAATGTGAAGACCCTTGTACTCTGTATTAGTGGACCTTGAAACTGTGTCACTCAAATGCACAAATGCGGGTCATACGAAAATGCGTAAATGTTCGGACATGATCATCCATGGTTTTCGAAAAGCTGGACGTGTTTTATTCAGCGCTATATACTTGGCAAAAATTTGTATGTACCAGCACTATTGATTTACGCAATCTTAATTTAGTGGTTTTGGCTGAAAATCAGTGAAAAATGAGCATCAATACTCTGCTGTATTTATATATATATATATATAATTTGTAATTGTGCTTCAAACAATTTTTCTTGTATGAAGCAGCTTTGTTATTCATTGGGATTAAACATGCATGGATTAAGTGAGACGTGGTTTCTATTTTTTTTTTAGATGAATTGATTTCAGTGATTATGGAATGAAATGTTCACATGTTACTGGTAAAATATCTTATTCTTTCTTTCATTTTCAATACAAGTGTGATTTTCTGATTTCTCTATCTTTATTTCACTCAACATATTTCTCTGAGGCAGAGAGAGTAAATCACAGAAATACATACATATATACACACATACATACATACATACATACATATTAACATACATATCACTGAAAGCAGTTGATGTAAACAGAAAAATTCTCAAGTTGGGTTACTATGGAAACACGACAGGACGGTCAAACATACTTCTCAGCCTAACGTCATTAAACAACAGATTGTAATGATTGTATGTTTACCAGCAATGAACTGTGGGTAACACATATTCGTGTGTGTGTGTGTGTATGTATATATATATATAGATATAGATATATATATATATATATATATAGATATAT
This sequence comes from Megalonaias nervosa, assembly GCA_016617855.1. NCBI lineage: Eukaryota > Metazoa > Mollusca > Bivalvia > Unionida > Unionidae > Megalonaias > Megalonaias nervosa. The sequence goes on from JAECUM010034350.1 coordinate 8,634, forward strand.
AGATAGATAGAGATAGATATAGATAGATATGGGTATATCTATATATATGGGTATATCTACATACATATACATACAAGAAAACGATGAGAGAGAAAGGGTTATTTTAAAAAATTCAACACTTCATTCAGTCATCACATTAAAATATATGATAGTATTCACGGTTATCAACTACTCCACTTTCATGGCCACTATTCTATTTCCCTATAATTTATGTTTTCAGATGGTTCCTCTGTGTGTGTGTGTGTGTGTGTTGGATATTTATCGTAGCTTTAACAATTTTCAGTCATATCGCTACGATGTCTGCAGACTGGTATTTTACAGTAATGTCTAGCACTAAGGCATAATGCCGCAGACATAGCATCATGCCCCACCCAGTCACATTATCTTAACACCAGGCGGAACAGTTTTTTCTAACCTTTTAATGCAGAGCTCAAAGCGAGGCAGCTGTTACTACAATTTTTATAAGTCTTTTGTATGACTCGGCCGGGATTTCTAATATGTGTAGTTACGGATCTCCCAAAAGTTTGATCTATATGTCAGATTTTTCTAGTATTAATTCTAGATTTATTAAATTTGACTCACAAGATTCATTTAAATCATCAAATAAAATAAGATTTTCAGAAATCTCGAAATCTACTCCAATCTCAGTTCCACAAAAATGTAAAACCTGACCCCAAGAATGTTATGTTGTTGTTGTTGTTGTTGTTATAGGGTTTAACGCCATTTTTCAGCACAAGATATACATGGCGGCCAGTATTAATGGTGGAGGAAGAACCCTGGAAAACCCCGGACCCCAAGAATTTTTCACAACAGCACAGTTGCAAAATAAATGTTTCATCATTTCTTGCTCACTATTACAGGAAGAACACCCTTTATCAGCTACAAAATCAATTTTGAATATTTGTAGTCAGTGTTTTGTGTTTAACTCTAAACTGGAGCCACCCTAATTTTGTATGCAAAGTAATTTTATGCCGAATCGAATAACCCTTATCCCACCATTCCCAGTTTTTTTAAATTTTGAATTTTATTTAATTTAACAAGAAGGTTTCTTGAGCTTTGGGACACTGACAAAAAGATTTGATGAACCTATGATACATCTCCATGCATCCTAGTCGACTCCTGAGTAGAACTTCAGTATCTTTCGTGGAAAAGGGTACAGATTTTTTTCTCATGTTGCAAATTTAATCGTTTTTTATATAGGCTAACTGAACTTATAATATCATAATATTGTGTAATCTGGGGTGACAAATAATATAACTCACAAAAACATTCATATGATACATATATACCTTGACAATCAAAGAAACGATTAATACATTTTACACCATTCGACAGCCACGATCAATACAAAATTGGTCCGTTCTTCTTAATAGTTATAATTTTATTTTTCCATAAACCCTCGTGTGAAATTTCAATGAAGTTCCTATTTTTCGGTGCCCATGCTAAAAACACATCCTTCCAAAACGAATCTGTTATATTTCTGGATAATCGCGATATTTGCAATCATTTAATTAAAAAAAAGTGTAATACGACAACTCATATTTCCATTAGATATATGTAATGATTTGATAAAAGATGCTAGATGTTCCGTGCGCAATCCACCTTCTTCTAGCTTATGAATAAATGTTGTTCTACTCGTTTTTCCACGTAAATTTATAAAACATTTTTTCAATTTTTTTTCAATTTCATGTTTTCGGATTTAAAATAAATGTGTCTGTTTAGCTAAAGCCAGTGATTTTAGTACAACAATTTTCCTATATATTGTTATTTTTCTTCGATTCCATTCCCCTAAAAGATTTGTACGTCTTGAATTTTTTTCTTTAAAATTCATTTCCACCATCTCTTTTATATTCACTGAAAACTCACGTCCCGGTAAAGTGAAATTTGAAACACAATCAAATCCTAAATTTGTACACATTACTGTCTGCGAATTCTTTAATGCCCATATTTTTAATAACTTTTGTTTTGTTGATATTCACCTTAGTCCCGAGATTGATGCAAATGCGTCTAATGTTTTTATCTAGGCATATTGTGCCAGTTTATTTGCATATGCCTTGAATATCATCATTGTTCCGAACCATAATTCCTAATATTTCTGCTACAAATGAAAACAAATAAGGAGAGGAGGGATCCCCTTGAAGACAACCACGTCCAATATATATATAAAAAAAAAGCCCGCGATGCAAGTCCACTTTGAATCACGCATGTTTTTGCACTTCTATTGAATATTTCATTTGTTCACCAAAATTAAAGAAAGAAAGTACTTCCTGTATAAAACTCCAAGAGACAGAGCCAAAAGCTTTTTTAAAATCAACCGTAACATAATACCGTTCATATTATTATCATCTGCAAAGCACATACTATCATATATCGGTCTGGATACTTCTCCCATATACCTACCTTTCATAAAGCCTTTTTGACTTTCGTGCATTAATTTTGGCAAATATTTTTTATTCTTCTAGCTATGCTATTTTACAGGAAATATTGAACAAAGCAGTAAGATCCATTTTTTCAAGAATTCCCTACTTTTATTTTCCTTTGGCAATAGTGTGATAATTCCCTCACTCTTTGTTACAGATAATATCCATTTTTGGAATCATTGATTTTAGTGAATTTATCAAAACTGTCATAAATGTTTCTAAAAGAATTTATAAAATTTAATAGTGAATCCATCACTTCCTGGACTTTTAATATTACTCATGTTTTTAGGCATTTTGAAGCTTCATCGTTTGTCAATTTAGGAACCTCAGATATTCCCAATATACCATCTAACTTCTTTGACTCGTGGGTTCGATCCCCGACCGAGTCATACCAAAGACTTACGAAAATGGTACTAACAGCTGCCTCGCTTAGCACTCAGCATTAAGAGGTTAGTGTTAGGACTGGTCGGCCTGGTGTCAGGATAATGTGACTCGATGGGATATCATGCTACATGTCTGCTGCATGATGCGCCAGTGCTAGACATCACTATAAACTGTCACACTGCAGACATCGTAGCGATATGACTGAAAAATTGTTAAAGCTACGTTAAAAATCCAAATCACACACACACACACACACACACACACACACACACACACACACACACCGACAAATTCCCCCAGGAAAACTTAAAGATAGGTCATAATTCTCTCTATATGTCTAAGTTTAGCCCGTTTATAACTTTAAAAAGCATCATCAATATACACTTTTATATATCTGCTTGGGCCCTTTCAAGTTATGTGCCGGCTTTCCTTTAGTATATAAAAGACGTATAGTGTGCGGGTTATATGTAAGATCATAACAGACAAGGAGAATAAGATGCCAAATGATCGTTGTGATCGAAGGACTAATTGCACGCACAAGTTCTTTGTCACATTGCTTTCAAAAGAATTCCATCGCACTAAATCCTTCTGTAATGCTTTTAATGTGTTTTTATCCTATACCGTATTAAGAAACATAGCGCCAAGATTTTGGGACTTATTTTGTTTAGTGGTGGAATACGAACTCCCATGCAAATAGTCATAAATCCGTTACATCTATTGGAAATAGAGCATTACTATCATAAAGATGGAATAATTACCGAGTTTACTGTATTTGACCTTTCATTGTTATATTTTGTGAAGCACCTAAAATCTAAGCCATAATGTTGATCGATAAACGTGAAAGTAGTGAAGTGGGACACGCTACGGACGATGGGACTTTAATGTTAAAACAGGGGGGTTGTACCCTACGGACAATGGGAATTTAACGTGGGGAAATTTATCATGGGATGTATAGGGACAAGGGATTGGGACTGTTTAGCCTCAAGGGGGAATGGAACAGGTGGGGTGACGTCACGGTACTGGACATTGGCAACAGTGATGCAAGTGGCTGACCTCAATCGGGCGAAACAGTGACAGCGGAAATAAAAAGTTATAACGTTATGTCCCGCCCCGCCAAGCGAGTAAGTTCAGCTAGTTCAGCGGTGAAACTATACGAATAATAACGCTTGGCGGGGCGGAACTGGATAGACATAGATATAGATATAGACAAAGACACAAACATAACACAAATACACACACACACACACACACACACACACAAAACAAAGGCATACATATATGGCAAAGAGAATAAATCTTTTCGAAGCAGTGGATTGGCCCTGAAAAGGGCCTTTTGGTTCTTCTATTTTCTCCAGCTCTTCTACCATCTCCTCACTTTCTTTATTATTCCTTTCTTCTTTTTCTTTTCCTTCTCTGGTATCCAGTCAGGATGTCCCATCGCTCTAAACTTTTCCTGTACCTTGATCCAGTTTTGATTGGATCTGTCAAAGGCCTCTTTTTTCTTTCTGTTTTCATTCTCCTTTCTCTCCTTAGCCCAGGTATCTTTAATCTTCTTCACCTCCTCTTCCATCATCTTTCTAACTTTTTCATTTCCTTTATTTAATTTTTCTAGTCCCCACTCTACAGTCCTAAGAGACACATAAGATTTATTTGTTAAAGTCTCTATTTCTTCTAAAAAATACCTGACTTTTGTCACTCTATCAAGAGCCTCCTTCAATTTCCCACTTTAACATACTCTAACTTAATAAAGCCTCTCAACTTCTCCACTTCCTCCTCTATGACGTCTTTGACCAGATCTCTGGCTACTTTTAGACTCGTCACTTGACTTGTCACAAATTCTAGGGTAACAACTCCATTCATCTGCAAGACTTTCTACCACATACGCTGCATCCATCATCCAATACCAACCATCTTATAAGTCATTTACCAAATTCATTTTGAACTTGCTGACTAGTCAAGACTGACTGACTGACTGAAGGGTTATAGTCGCATATGCACTCTGTGCTTCGCGACTGGTTATAGCCCTAGGCTGGGCCCTCGGAGGTGTGGGTATGGTGCCACCACTGCCTCTCAGAGTCCTAGGCTGGGCCCTTCGAGGTGTGAGTATTGTGCCCTCACGTCCTCCTGGGGGATATGAGTATGGTGCCATCATAACCTCCTAGTTTGCTTTCAGATCACATATCCAGCAGCGAGCAGACACGTCCGTAACGAGGAAGAGGCGGAAAGAGACCCGGAAGGGAGACAGCGCAGAAACGACACGAAAGGGCCAAGGGGACAGCCATCCAAGGAACAACCAATTCCAGCCACAAGGCGCCCCGGCCCAACGGCAGGGCCGGTTTTAGTGTCAAATGTAGCCCAGTTATACTAGTGGACTGCCCTATGCCCGTATTGTGTAATTAATCAAGGTTTGTTGAGTTATGAATTTGGTGTGTTGGGTATAGATTAAATTTGAATTTTGTGTACATAGTGTACGTGTCCGTTTTCCGAAATTCTTTGCCAGTCTGGAGGGAGGTGTGCCCTTCCTAATAGTTAGCCGTAATTGGTGCATGTGTTTGGATATTTTTTTTTTTTTGTTTTTTTTTTGACGAGGGGTCGAAAGGATCATGGGTTGGTTTGTGTCGGGACTTCATGAGCCAAATTGAAGACCCTTGGTTGTCCACGTCGAGCTGTGTTCTGCAATACCTCCTTCTTGCGAGGATTAATTGCCGCTCGATATGGATTCGCTGTGCTTGTCCGGTAGGGTTTTTGTGGGGCAGCAGGTAGAGCTTCCTGGACTGCCCCTTGCCTTTGAGTTTGTCTGTACCTGGGTATGCTATGCTTGTCCGGTGGGGATGGGGGTTTGTGTGGCAGCAGGTAGGCCTCCCTGGACTGCCACTTGCCTTTATTATTGTCCGTACGCTTGTCCGGGGTATGCTATGCTTGTCCGGTGGGGTTGGTGGGGGGTTTGTGGGGCAGCAGGTAGTGCGGCCTGGACTGCCCCTTGCTTTGATGCTTGTCTGGCAAATTGTGTTATTTATATCTTTTCGATTTGGCAAGTTGTTGATCTTTTCAAATTGGCCAGTTGTTGATGGGTGGCAATGTACATGTTCGGAAGTGGCTGATTGCGATTGCGTGGTGATGTACATCTTTTCTCTGTACATTTTCCTGTTTTCTGTCTATCGTTTGGTGATAGACTCCAGTGGCGTATAGTTTATGTCTTCTTTATTAGCTTCTTCTGTTATAAATATTTATCCTTTTAGTGCGTCCTGGACTGCCCCTTGCTTTGATGCTTGTCAGACAAATTGTGTTGTGAAGTTATTTATATCTTTTTCGAATTGGCAAGTTGTTCATCTTTTCTGCAGTTGTTCAGTCTAGTAGTGTCCGTCCGTGTGTTAGTGATGTTGGTAGATTAGTGTAGTTTTTAATTTAATAATAAAAATAAAAAATAATATTAAAAAAAAATATAAAAAAATATGTATTTGTAGTTCTGTATGTTTGTTTGGTTTATCTTTTTCCATTCCTTATTTTATCTATTGGTGAAGTGGATTAAGGTTTGAAGTATAATGGATTGGGTTGTTTTATTATTTTAGGTTTATTTCTGAGGTGGAGAACGTTGGGTATAGTAGTTTCTCCGAGACTAACGAACGCTATGATTTATATACTTGAAGCACGGACGTGAAGGACAACATCCCTTACAAAAACTTCACATATTATCTACTATCAACAGAGAAGGGAAGAAAATAATCCATTATCTACTATCAACACAAAAGGGAAGAACAAACCCATTATATACTATCCACATAGTGTAGGGACAAAGGTTTTTATTGTTAAGATAACAAACACACAAATGTACGCGTGCACACACACACACACACACACACACACACACACACACACACACACACACACACAAACGTACGCGCTCGCACACAAACAAAATTACGCACACACAAACAAACGTACGCGCGCACACACAAACAAAAATACACACACACACAAACAAACGTACGCGCGTACACGTAAACACACACACACACACACATCAGCAAAAGAGTCAGTGTTTATAGTGACACTACTCCACAGTCACACAAATTGGCAAGTTGATAAGTCTCTTTTTTCTAGAGATCTTGTTAGCCCTGAGAAGGGCTGTTTTTTGAACTCCAAATACGCCTGGTTAATGATGACATCTCCCAGGTCTAGCCCCACATACACACATCTCCTACTCTAATCTCTGTCCTAATTGATGTGTGTGGTTGTGAGTGCAGAGGCTGCTTGAGTGGCTTCAGATCCCCAATCTTCAGTTTGTGGGATTCTGAAGCGCCTGACCCTCACGACTCTGCGTCCTGCCTGCGGATGCTGCTGTTGCCTCCTTGCCTGTGGGGGATACTGAGGCTCCCACTCTTGCCGTTGTCTCTTCAACTCCTCCTCCATTGTTTTCTGTCTGGGGGACAACGACTCTTGGTAGTAGTTGTGAATGTGGCTGTGGTTGAAGTGGAGGTACTGGTTCTGGCTGATGCTGTGGTGGTGTCCTCACCTCAGGTTTCACCTCACACACTGACCTAAGTATGAGGTGAGACAGGATTGTACTCTTCTCTTCCTTCTCTTTCTTCTTTTTCCTCTCCTCCTTCTCCTCCTCCTCCTCTTCTAGCTGGGCAGCTTCTGCAATCGCCTCCATGGCCAGCACATCCAATAAACGCCTGGCATACTCCAGGTGCATTTGGAGTTCAAGTAGTTTTGAAATTCTGCTCATGTTGACTGATCAGCGTTGGGTAGCTAGATTCGGATTATAGTCGCGTATGCACTCAGTGCTTCTGCGACTGGTTGTGGCCCTAGGCTGGGCGACGGTCCCCTTAAGGGGGCGCTTGGCCCTAGGCTGTGCCTTTCCGGTGCCGTGTTATTCGGGGTATGAGCATGGTGCCATCATATCCCCTAAATAAAGTGGACGTACCTACATCGTTCCCAAACCGCAGACCCACCACCAGGTCTCCCACCGCGGCCGCAACCCCCACCCCACCCGCCACCAAAGATCAAGTCCACCCTGCTTTATCTCAGCCGGGCAGACTTCGATCGAATTGTGCCCAGTTATACCTAGGGGTGCCCCTATACCAACTTTGTGTGAGCCACCTGAGCAATTGACCGAATATTGCAGAGTTGTGAATTTAGAATATAATGTTGTGTTGGAATTTCGCGTACTTAGCGTACTTATATGGTTCTAAATTTTCCCAATCAGCTGGATGTGGGCCATTCGTTACAATTTTATCACCGCTTAGTTAATGTTAGGTTGTAGGTTTTGAGCTGCCGTCCAAAAGGATCACGATTGCATTTTTGGTCTTCAAGAGCCAAACCGAAGCTAGACTGACAAATGCTTCGCAATATCTCTGAAGCGCGGACGTGAAGGAAAACATTCCTTTACAATATTCACTTCACTATCCATCACATGGAAAGCGCGGACCTGAAAGAAACAGTTACGTTCACTTTTTTCACCTACAGACAAATACACACACACACACACTATATAACAAGTCAGAGAAACGAAGTGCTTATAGACACACTTCTATCTTTTCCACATTAAACAAAGAAACGAAGTGCTTATAGACACACTTCTATTTTTAAACTTACTAACATACAATTGGCTATTTGACTAGTATGTCTATTCTAGAGTGTTGGGGTAGCCCTGAAAAGGGCTGTTTTGTTGGGGATTGTGGCAATATTTTAACATCTAAGATTGCGTCCCCGTTTGACGGCAGGCTTTCCGACTGGATACGGTCTGATTCTGCGGAAGGAAAAGGAGAACTCTTTCATATCCACACGGCAGTCGACAAAACCTCTATCTGGCTCCTGCTGATGCAGTTTCTGCTGCTGTTGCTGTTCTCTCTGCTTCTGAAGTCTGTACTTCTCCGTCCATTCTTCTTGCTCCTTCTTGATTTCTTCTCTGAAGACCTCTTCTATTAGGTCTTCAACCACTTTTAACATCCTGATATTCTCTATTTCATCAGGCTTAAGTATCAGGTTTTGCCTGACACGGTGTAAGTTCACGTAAGCTTCGTTCAGCTTTGGCTAGTCTTGAACACATCTTGATAGGAGGATGAGTCAACAATGGATGGTCAGACTGGAGACCGCCTCATTTTATGTCTCTAGCGCGGACGCGATAGAAAACATCCCTACTGGTTTTGTTTTTAGTGTCGGAACGCTATGATAGCTGATTTCATGGTGAGGGATTGAGAGAAGTCAAAGAGCATGTATAGTCAGTGCTTTTTGAAAACAAGCGACAGACACATTTTTCAAAACACAACATTTTTTATTCAACTCACAAACAACTAACAATTAACAATAAAACAATTTTCTCAAACAAACTATTTTTGACAAGGTTGACAACGTGGTGAAGTGAAGTTAGACTTCCACTGACGGACGTCATTGGGCCATTGATGTACACTACATTCCCTAGCTAAAGACAAAATATAGCCATAACGGTCACAAAACCATCGATCTACTTTTTCATCGTTTCTAGAACAGTTACGATCAAAATAAGTCACTAAATGTTCTAATGGATATCCAAGACTGCTTTAATGAAGAACTTACACACAATATTGTCCACACACCATGGAATCTGTGCCTTTTAATTTCACATTATTGAATCGTGTCGTCTGGGCATTTCTTCTCATAAAGTCGATGATGTCGTCTTCCAAAGTTGGTAATACATACGAATCAAAATACTCAACACATCCATTTTTAGGGATGTAGACGGCTACCTAGTGGGTTCCTGGGAGATGACTGTCGTCCGTGTTGATGACATAAGCTTGGTGGTATTGAGGAAGTTCATCTTTAGCACACACGACAGGATTCCAAGAAGCAGTGTACGAACTGTTGTCGAAAAGGTAATAAAGTTCCCAGGTATCCATTTTTCTTGTTTTTCACAGGTAATGATAAGTCATCAATTCAATTCTGACTTTTTGTTTGAAAATCTCTGACTAGTAACCGTTTCTTCGCTTCGTCGCCGCACTTTGGGTTAAGAGAGCTTCGATGTGATAGATATCTAGAGTAGTCTTTATTCCACTAATGTAACACTGCTTCTACTGAGATGAGACCCCAGGCGTTCTCCAGATACTCGTCCAATTTTTCTTCTTGACTCATCATCAGACATTTATTGAATTTGACTGTGATGATCTTTTTGACATCCATGACAATCTTTCTTGGTCAATTCCGTAATTTTTTTTTTTGCCAGGTGTTTAGCAAAACAGGAGACTAAATTTTCTTGTTCTGGCCATCTGAACATAACCACCACGTCCTCTTCGTCCTTGTCTTTGGGTTCTGCTTCCACGATATCCTCCCATTCCATTTCCAAAGAGTCTCCACTGTTCAAAGAGGAATTACAGTCTTCCATAGCTGCCAAGAATCTAGAATGACTTCTTTCAAACTGTTGATTTCTATGGTGTTATCGAATTCGGCATACAAGATGACGTTCACTGTCTCGGGTAGAGCTTCTGCAAACTGAAGTTCCACACGAAGCTGACCAGATTTTATAGGGTGAAAATGTCCCTCGTCGCCGCCTTGGTCTGGAGTGAAATCAAAGGCCCACAAAGCGTAGCCTCCTGACAAAACGTCATACGATATTCCGTGGCTGGCATTAGTCCCTAACTGTCCCGTGGCTTCATGCAGAAACAAGTACAATCTCAAGTAATTCTTCTGGGCAAAGTTAGGTTCGAAGGGTCTGGTACACAAGGTTCTGCCATCGCAACTGCCTTCAATTATGGACACACTGTAGTGCTTAAACTGGAAAGGATTTTGATCATGGGCTCCGTTGAGGGATGCATTGCTAACGATACCAATGATTAAACGTTTGGGTAACTGTCCTTTGAACAGACGATCTTCGATCTTTGATTGGAGTTCAGCGGCAATGGTGAAAGTTTTTACTTCCACGCGTCGTATCGAATATTTGGCGGTTGTTGTGCTCAAAGTGTGACTGATGTCGTTTCCCGCTTTAGGTAACACTTCCACGTAAAGTCTGGCTTCTTGGATGATGGTTTTGTACTCGTTGGCATCGGCCATCAAATGGAAAACGGTACTTCCGCGATTCAGTCAGGCTGATATCCACCCCGTTCACCAAATACTTTTCTTGCAACCACATGTCCAAATGCAAACGACCCATTAGTTCTAAACTACGTCCTTGCAGAATTTTTTTCTACGGTCGTTAAAGCCCACATTGAGAGGATCGTCATCTGTTGTCAGGGCTGTGTCGTTAAACTTGTCCTCGCCCGCTGTATCAGGTTTCCATACCACGCAAGCATCCAGATGAATGTTCATGGTCTCTTTTCGGTACGTCAAGAGATTTTCTAGGTAGGCTCGGTAAGGGTAAGTATCCAAGCTACTGCTGACTAGTTTGTTATTCAAGTACAAATCCACTTCGCTGAACAAAGAATGCATGAAATTGTTGATGGGAGCTACTCTAGCATAGGCTACCGGAGCACTATCGACCGTTTTGATCACTTTGACTTTCAGGTACAAGTACCTGCTATTCAGATCGATGTAATCTTCGGGCTGTCCTTTGATTTCAAACTCGATGGGAGCTGAATCCGTCAAAGACTAGACGGGATGAAATTCGACCCACTGAGATTCTTGCATCGTCATCATGGTGGGTGGCATGGCAAACAGGCCCATTTCGGACTTGGAACATGCGCAAGACTCTCGGTGCATCATTTTTTCTTTTGTATCTGATTTAATAATCGAAAACGTTTAAGTCTCGGACGGTTATTCTTTCCTTGGACTTTCTAGCTCTGGAGTGTGAAAGCCTCTGGAGGGGTGTCTTCGTCGTCGTCTCTTTCTGCTTTGTTCTTGCTGTGGCGTCAGGGAATCAGGAATGTCTGACGCGGCAGTGTCGGGGGCATTTATAGGAGTTTCTCGTCGGCCCAAAATGTCTTTGTATATTTGAAGCAAGACATTTTTGCCTGCTCTTAACAAAGCTTCTTTGGAGTTTTGTTTGTCGATGAGGACATTTTGGAGAAATTCTTTGCCTCTCATCAGAGCGGCATCTTTCAAGGCTTGCAACCCTCGTGTCAATATCGGTTTCAAAACGGGGGTCACCGAACGAAACGCCGATTTCAGCATATCTCCTAAACCATGTCCTCGTTGTCGAGCGACTCCTCGGTACACAGGATACATGACTTACAAGTCGTTAGAGAATCGTTTTCTAAAATGAAGTTTTACCATGACTTTCCCTTTGGTGAATGTAATATTTTTTCCCAGATCTCCTTTTGCAGTAATGTTGACACTGTCGAAATACGACTTATTGACAGGCAAATAGTGAGGATGTGAACGTGATAGGTGTTTCCACCTTCCTCGTCAGTGCTCGTGGTAGAATCCACTTCGAAAGGAATGACTCGCAGTAACGGTACGGAAGTGTGTCTCACCATGTTGTACTCCACCACATCGGAGTATACAAAGATCAAATTGAGTCCTTGGTTCAGTTCTACAGGGAATCTAAAATATTTCGCAAAATCCAAGTTGCTGGTAACGGCTGATATTTCGTTTTTAATCCTGATCATCTTGAGGTCTCCACCCAAAATGTCATACAATTCAGGACAAAATGTAATGGCCAACACAACACCTTGTCCTCTAAAAATTTGCTCAGCAAGCAACGAGCTATTTTGTGGTACTCGATCATGACACTTTTCTATTTTTGTCCAAGGCTTTGTCGATCAGTGCTTTGAATTTGGTAGCAGTCGTGTTTACCAGATGTTGACTGCTAAAATAATATCCTGCAGGAATTGTCAACAGATAGGTGAACCGTCTAGTTTTGGGGTCCTGTGTTTTCATAGAGTCACCTGCAGTTGCGTGTTCATCCAAGTTTTGTTGCACTTGCTTGTCATGAACTTCGACCGTAAAAGTGTTTTGATTTTCGGTGATTTTTTTTAAGATATAGGTAGGGTGAATGATTTCAAACAAAGCCCCTTCTCCATGGGCTTTGTGATCCAATTGGATGGCCTGAGGTAATTTGGCGGTGAAACAGCATAATGTGTTGTTGGGAAACATCTCCATGGAAAGGTCACTGGGTAGCGTTGGTTGTTCATAATTCCAGAGTTCTAGCGACCGAGAGGTCACTGGAGGTTAGAGAAGTGTCCAAAAGAGGATTGTTGTTGTGGTGGTGGTGACTGTTGGGAGAGTGACTGACGTTGGGCACAAGGCTGACGTTGTTCCCGTTAGAAGAGTATTTCAGGGAAGGATTGGGAAGAATGTAACCGATGCAACTGCTCAGTAAAATGGTCCACAATTCTTTGTCTCCTTGTTGCAAACTCAAATTCGCAATGGCTGCACCGATTACACAATACACCACAAAGATTTGGCAGACGTTCTCCACACCACATCCAGAAGGTCTGACTTTGTAGATCTTGCATAGAAGAACTGCGTTAAGGAGTGGTCACGGCTGTAGCAGTGGCTGAGACTGTGTTGAAGGGCATGATGGTCGATGACTTGCGAAGCGTCAATCCAAGAGTCAAAACTCGGCGGATACCCTTTCCAATATACTTTGACTTCTTTGACACGACGTTTTAACACTTTACGGGTTCTTCGTTCCAGAATGCTTTCGATCTCGTACACTTCGTCTTCTTTTTTGATCACGCGTTGTAACTCGGGCAAGTAAAACGTTCCTTTAACACTTCCCCGTCCAGTGACACGAAACAATTCGGTGGTCCAGTTATGTAAGTAACCTTTGTCGAAAGTACGTTTGGTTTTGTCAATGCGTACCCAATCTCCCGTCTTCAACACTTCAGCTTTCTTGGGGACAGCCACAGTCGGGGACGTACCTAACAGGCGCTCAAAGATGGTCATTTAGTTGTCGGGAGTTACTTCTTGGGGAGCACATCCGATGCTCCGATGGCAAGATTGGTTGTACGCCTGGACCAGGTACGGTAAAACGTCGATGTACTTGCTTGTGTGTGTTGATGCGTAAAATATTTCCACATGCGTTCTTTCAAGGTGCGTTGAAAACGTTCCACGATTCTGGCTTTGGTTTTGGGATTCTCGGTGGTGAAAAAATGAATGTCTCGTTTCTTCAATTCTTTTTGGAAAGTTTGGTTCAGAAATTCGGTGCCTTTGTCGGTTTGCCGTCGAAGAGGGTGACGACCACTTTGTTTCAACGCCAGTTTTAAGGCTTGTACTAACTCACTGA
>JAECUM010034352.1:0-19278 GCA_016617855.1 Megalonaias nervosa
TGTGTTACGCATATGTAATTAAATTATTTGTGTATTAGTTTTAAATTTCTTTTTTATTTTTGTTTCATTGCAGTTTGTTGTAATGATAATTTTTTTACTGGATTTGACATCTTTCCCAGTATATTCAGTCCAGTTCTTTTAGCTTTATTAGAATGGAAAGGTATTGCTTCATTGTATTTTTAGCTGGCTTTGGTTCAAAGTGCGGTAAACACAGAGTGAAAATCATTGGTCGTAATCAAGGTCATGTTTGTCCTACGTGTTAGTCTGAATAACCAACATTTTATTTTTAAATTCATTTCCAGTGTGGGAATCAGATTCTTAGCTAAGGCTATATTAGCCTACGTGCTAATTGACATATTTTTTTTTTACTACGCTGATCAAAGTTAGTGACCACGTGAGCCATCACGCGGGTCTGAAATTGCGTTTTGAGTTGGGTTAATATTGAGATTTCAGTGTTTCTGAGTCAGTTGTAAATACTACCATGAGGCTGAAAGGTATTTCTGTTGTTGCCATTTGAATTGAGCTTTTCTAAATAAAAATATTTTATTCACCCTGGAAAATACTCTTCTTCATCGAAATTCTTGGACAAAGACATTTACTAAAAATTATTCGGAATTCTAAAGCCGGAATTATATTCTTAGTGACTCAACAAGGAACTGTTGACACATCAGAACAAACTGGATATAGATGACGTCATCGCCTTCCATCTTGGAACTTCATCGAGATTCCAACTTGGAATAAATTAGAACTTATTAGTGATAGGACTTATATTTTTGAATTTTATGATTAATTTTTGGATTAGATTCACAAGCCATAAGTCTTTTTTCATATTTTTATCTTGTTTTCTAGGGAAATAAATTATTTTGTTAAATTTACAAAGCTTGTTGACTTCACTCTTTTCTTTTGTTACTTTTGTACGAGCCTACACGTAACACTTGACAAACTGTCGAAACCTAAATTTAGTTTTTCGATGCAAGATCTGGCTTTGGTGAACGAGGATGTAAATGATCGTTTCAGTGAAACCAAGAAGGAATTTCGCGACGATGGTGCGACTCTTGTGTGGTCAACATTCAGAATCAAAAGTGTTGTCGATGCTACAATGAATGACAAGCGAGGAAGGAAGATTATTAACTATCTCCACGATCAAAGATATTGTATTCTAATAAAATCTATTATAGAGACAGACTACGACATTTGGATTATCCGTGACAAACGTGACCCTGTCCGTGTACACGTTGGAAATAATATTGTCACGTTAAATAAAATTCCAAACCAGGAACGTTGACTGGTATTGATAAACCATATTACGAACGAGCGTATCCTGTGACTGCAGTTGTTCATGCGGTATATCCGCGGAATGATAGACCTAGCGTTGATGATCTCAAACCGATGAAACTGTCAAGGATAAATTGTGTAGCTAAGCGAGTTACAGAACACTTCACAAACGCGATACGTGGAAACGGTTTAACGGATTTGCGACGTAAAAGAAATAAATACGTGGCCAGAAACAGTTAAAGATACCGGAGAGTCTATCAGTGACGTTGCTAAGCTGGAAAAATATTAAGATTTCCAATAACAGTGAAGACATTAACCGGAGAGAATTTGTACAAATCGAAATATAAAAAATGGAGCTTCGATAGAGCTTATTGATCATAACGTACATGCATGGACATCGGCCGTAACAATATTTCCACGAAATAGAACTGTTAAATTCTATGATGATTATATATTTGATTTTATCAAAGATATAAGTAACAGTGATCCTGTGCCCGTGTGGTTATTTCAAAGTTCAGAATCTGTGAACTATGATCAGTTTGTAAGGCCTAATGGTGATATATATCGTGTAGAATCACTCCAAGAAAAAATGAAAAATCTTGCATTAAAATATACTAATGAAGCTGAACAAATACTGAGTAATTGTTTTACCGTTCCATCAGTTGCTGCACATTTTGCTCAGGAGAAAAATTCATGGTCACCGATAAGATCGGAATTTCTTGAAGACGTGCAACATAGCTGCGTCGAATACGGACACGGCGGATTGTGGAATACTAAATACGACTACAACGACGTTATTTCAGTTGATATGGTAGCATGTTATCCTGAAAGTTTTCTTGGGTACGGAGAGTGTTCTAAATATTTTGAGCGATTTGGGCATCCAACACACGAAATGACTAGAGCTGCAATAAATGGACCCCTGCCGGATTTTGATCTGACTGGATTTGCATGCACTGAGTCGTTTGAGTTAGCACGGAATCTCCATCCGATTGTCTATGTGTGGTTTTAACCGTCATTTCTCAGAAAAATATTGGGCTCCAATAGTACTATTACGATATACGCTTGATAACAAAATTTTAATATCGTTGATTGTAAGTGAAGCGAAAATATCGTATCATTCACAAAAACAAATCTGGTTACCAAAACCAATGAAATAATTACCGATGATTCCGATGAAATTGATTATGAAAATAAAGTTGCAAAGGATCTCGGCAGAAAAATAATCGGTAAGTTTTCTCAGGGTAGTTCAAGCGATCATAAACGAACATGTACAAGATTAATTATGGACGATGCTGAACTCGATTTTATAATTGCTGATACAACAGAGAAAGACACATTTATAAGTCGAAGTAATGCTTGTTTATCAGACGGAACTAAATTAGGTACAATTGTGAACTGTATTGATGGTGAGTCACCGCAGTTTACTCATTTGAGATCTTCGATGTTAGCATACGTTTCGATAAACTTATTATTGATGATAAACAGATTTCCTGATACCGCGGTTAGGGTTGCCACAGATTCATTTTATATCAATAAAAAATATTTGGATTTGCTAGATAAATTACTTGGCGCTGGTGAATGGGGATCATGGAGAATAAAACGAGAATATAAATGTAGCTATTCTGAATATGCCGATGTTGTGATTAAAGAGACATACTATAAGAATAATAAAGTATCAAAATCATCAGCACCATCGGCATATGATCCTGTGGCCAGATATAAAACCGTTTATCTTAATCGGTGTGGTGGAAGTGGTAAAACAACGCGTTCGATTGAATTATTCAATTGTTCAGATATGGTTTTTTTGACACCCATACATAGACTCGCCAGAGGAATGAACGAACGACGAGTAAAATCTCAAACTTATCATAGTTTCTTTAGATGGTGCGAAGGCACATGGACTCCATCGCGGATGGGTGAGAAATATATTCCCAAGATTATTGTCTGGGATGAAATATGCACGGTATCGTTGGAAGTATTAAAAATGTTTCTTGATTGGTTATTGAAGAAAAATACCGCTGTGATAATGTGTGGTGATCATGGTCAACCGCCATCTTTTGCTGGAGTTTCTCCACATGAATGGTTAAAAACGTTCGTAGATTATTATGAGGAGAGAAATAATGATTATAGAGCTATTGATGAATCACTGAAAGAATTTTAAAAAAATCAATCAGACAGCAGTCAGGTAAAATATAGTGTGAGATAATGCGTGAGGTAATTCCAGAAACTCCTATGAATGATTTTCGCAATTTGTGGAGGCCTACTGATTTGATAGTTTCAAGTGGGAAGATAGTTCGGGATACACTTCAAAGGAAATTATTTCTGTTACACAAAGAAAAGTTTTCTGATTTACCTGTGCCGCTTTGTTATCGTTCTGCAGATACACGGCTACAAAATATTGAAGTTCAAATTCCGGGAGGGGAAAAACAAACTCTTGTGCTAAATGATATTGATTTAGTTAATATTGATGCCGTTGAAAACGCATTAAATATAGTTAAATCTCCAAGGACACTGGGATACGCTATAACGATTCATTCTTCACAAGGATTAACTATCTCGGATACTAATATTTGGATTATTGATGATCGTATTGAATGGTCAAATTTAGTTTATCTCGCAGTGTCTCGAGTCAGAAGAATATCTCAGCTGCGGAGGGTTATCATAGACTTCACAGAAAATAATAACAATGGCGATGATATACTCGTTGACGATGTCAAGGACGAAGTTTTCAAGAAAAAATTATCTGGTTATAAGCAATGTGACAAAAAAAATCGCGACTTTGATCTCGATGCTGAATTTATCATGACACTGAAACAACAACAGAATAATCATTGTGAGAGCTGTAGCTGTAATATGCTGTGGCAGTATTCGAATAATAATCCAAGACAGTTTACCGTGGATAGAATTAATAGTAGTCTTGGTCACACACGCGAAAATGTGATGCTGACCTGTCTTGAATGTAATCGACGTCGAGGAGCCAGTTTACAAAAGTGAACGCGGTGGTAATTGTGTGTGTTCAGGAATTACTTGTAATTCTTCGCGGACAAACCCACGCTGAAGAGCAGTTGAATCTAGTCTGTAGATTGCAGATCTGCCCGTGAATCTTACCACACTAGAAATGTTATGTGTGGTCACACTCCAAACAGGATCAGTTGCTCTTTTTTTACCACCTTCAAGTTCACCAGGCTCATACAAATATCTTGCAGTCACATTACCTAGTAATGGTTGTTTTGAGGAGTCATGTCGTTGTATTGGTATATATTTCTCTGTGATCGCATTGGTAGACTTCATAGAAGTTGCACGAGTACCTTCATTATTTAGCGCAGCTATCACATTTGGTAGTCTTGCAACCCATTCACGAGATCTTTTATCCTCGGACTTAAGGTCAGTGGATATTTCCTTTGCATACTGACATCCAAATAACCGCTCAGCAAGTGTTCTATTAAATCGTTCAACGATTGCATGATCGCGATGAATTGCAGTGTGTCCTCGTCTAATTTTAACGTTATGTTTTTCACCAGAGATGATACTGCACCAAGAAAATCTTTGCCAGGATTAACCTTTAGTAGTTGTGGCCATCGCAAGGGTCCTCGTTGATAAATTCTTTCAAACGCAGATGCAACTTCAGTTGCTGTTTTAGTTGATAGTGGTTCTGCTTCTTTATATCTACTTGCAACGTCAACGACAGTTAACGCGTATTTGTATGTGCGTGATTGACGTCTACGTGTTTTAATAGCAAAGTGTGGTAAAAACAATATATCTGCTTGATGATCTTCATTGGGAGTGCTACCGATCCGGTTGCCTAGTGGTAGAGCGTCCGCCTCGGATGCGAGAGGTCGCGGGTTCGAACCCCGGCCGAGTCATACCAAAGACTTTCAAAAATGGTACTAACAGCTGCCTAGCTTGGCGCTCAGCATTAAGAGGTTAGTGTTAGGGCTGGTTGGTCTGGTGTCAGGATAATGTGACTGGGTGGGACATCATGCTACATGTCTGCGGCATGAAGCCCCAGTGCTAAAACATCACTATAAACTGTCACACTGCAGACGTCGTAGCGATATGAGTGAAAAATTGTTAAAGCTACGTTAAAAATCTAAATCATACACACTTCATTGGGAGTGCTGACATCAAAATGTGCGTACTGAATTGTTTTAGGTGAACGTAGGTAGATTTGCCATATTGCCTGTCGTGCTAACCAATTTACAGCAACATAACGTGAGACACCTGCTGCATCAGCAAGTTTGCTAATCGCTGCTCTACCCCTCCAGTATCCTCTTGGGCTATAATAAACCGATTCCATTATTTTAATAATCAGTTGATTAATTATCAGCCCCTAGCACTAGTTTACCTTTCATCGCAGATTTTACTCGGAAGCTAGTAGTTTTTCTCTGAGAGATTTATTTTTTATGGAATTTAAGGAGCGAATCAACTTCACATCTGCAATATGTCGTTGTTGTAAATCTCTATTTTTATACGCAACATCATGAACGTGACACGCTTGTTCAATTGCGTTTATTGGATACTCTCCAGGCCTTGGTTGTTCTTGGATATCGAGTCGGATATCAAGTCGAGTTCAAGGACCACAATAATTATATCCAGGAAGATGTTTCTCACCAGGGTATTTAGCCCATGGAGTCCCTGGTAATTTTCCCAGTGAAGTAGCGATATCACCACCTGTCTTCGTATGAGACGAAATAAATCTGTATTTTTTGTACCACATTTCACACACTTGCCTGTAAGTGCACGCTTCTTATTTTTTGTTATTATTGTTGTTAATCCACTGGTGGACGTGGGTGCTCTGAATCGAACGCAATATAAATCCATATTATTTATTGTATATTTGTACAACATGGATGTCGTTGATTTCTCAGCGACACGAAAACAAGAGCCAATCAAGCATCATCCAGCGCTACCGAATTCTATCAGGATGATAATAATTGGCATATCTGGAAGTGGTAAAACACAATTATTACTTAATCTGGTAATGAGATGGCTCAAGTGGGATAATTTTTATTTGGTGGCACAATCTGTAGATGATCAGAGATGCTATGAAGTACTTAAAGATTTTAATGAAAATGCAAAATCGTTGTATGAAGACAGCGATAACGATGGTGTTGTTGATTTTATTACCGATATTGATGAAGCTCCATCTGTGGATGATCTCGATGGACGTATTAATAATCTCGTAGTATATGATAACGTGATGCTGGACAAACAATCAAATCCTGCCTGCATATTTTCCCGAGGCAGTCACAAAAATACAGATATAATTTATGTTACTCAACGATTTACACAAATACCTAAAGTAACCAGAGATAACTGCAATATTTTAGTTGTGTTTAGCGGCGTTGAAAATTATACTTTGCAAAATATTTATTTTACGTGGTGTTCAGGGGATATGGACATGATTAAGTCTAGAAACTTCTTTTCAAAAGCACAAGCTACCCCACACGAATTTATAACGGTAAATTTACATGACCCCAGATTTAGGTATCGTGTAGGTCTTGATAAAATGTATGGTTAACCTAACAGAATTAGGAGAGCAGCAGAGAGGGTTGCGACATTGAGTGAGTGGGCGGCGAGTAAACGAGTTGCATAATAAGATGAAAAAAAAAAAAAAATACGTCAACGATAGAGTAACAAAAATAAGCTAACCCAAACGGTTTGACGTTATTGCGGTCTGTTTCACCTCGTATGGAAATGCACTCGGTTAGAGGCTTCGGTTTGACGTTATTGACCTTATTTTGAGCCTTCGTAGGAACCTTTATTTTTCGCGAGCGGACCCTCCTACAAAGTTGTAGGGTTCACCCTCTCTGCTGCTCCAGCGACATTTGAACTTGGTAGCTTATTGCTTAGTTCTTCTTCTAAAAAATAAATTTCATTTTAGTCCTCTTCAAATTGAAATTTAGTGTCATATTGTGAATAACTGCTCCTTGAAACAACGTGGGGTCATTTTGTATTTCTACGGATCCAACTAAATTCTGCTTCCGTGGCTGGAGAGACTAACATTGATTCAATCTGTACGTGTCTTTATGTTCTGTCATTGATAGCTTGGAATCATAATGTGGAGAAAAAAAAATATAAAAACTATTTTAAATGAAATTCTCATGAAGACGCAGGATTAAATATTGTTTGTTAGAGAATCTCAAATTCATTTTGGTTTGGAGTGCGGTAAATTATCCTTTGGTATTTGATTTCTGTTGGAAATGTAGTCTAAATTGCAGTACAAATTTCGTGATGTGGATCAATTTTTGGAACACATGTAATTCTAATTAACAAAAGAAAATAAATAAGAAAGCACATTTCCAGGAAATTTAAGATGTAGAAAGGTAAGTACATTGATGGACATTGTTATTGCCAACTATTGATGACATAGTTGTATGTCACGTGCATGATCTTTGCTGGTGGTGGTGGGGGTAGACCCCAGAGACAGATGACATTTTTATATGGTCTTTGCTAGAGGAACTCCGGCTGCATGACCTGCATGACTTCTACTATAGTGAGTAAATCGAAACATTTTCTCAGATAAGCAAAACCGGGTAAATCGCCAAGTAGCTGGAGGGATGTGTGACAGCTCATTTTGCCAACATAAAATAAGGCTTTTTCGTCGTCTTGGCTTCTTATCTCTGAGGCTCTTGCTTTTCTATGAAAACCCGCCTTCTTCAGTTGCATTTTGTTTTCGAATTTAATGCTTGGACAGACATGTAAATGGGACATCTATGAGAGAAACGGAATAGTCCTTGTCCTAATCTCTAGAGAGAACTGCTCCTGATCTCAATCCTTCGATTTGCAATTCGTGATGACCATTTCTCCTAAATAAGTGTGTTAATAATCAAAATATTTTCAATACTGCATGCCTCACGTCTCTTGTCATAAAGCCGTCGTAAAACATTACAGATATCACGTTCAGCCGTTTGATTTGTTGACATTTTTCTTTTGCGACTCGGTCAATTCATCGATATCGTCAATTTTATCATCTCGACCTTCAAATGAATTAAACAGCTTGTTTAGTTTATTCACAGGCAAATCTAGTAAACCAAAAGTTCTGGCGTCTGATAGATATGGGTATGTTCGTCTACAAACAAACGTAGTTCCAAGTACACTATACTATTTTTAGATACAGGTGTCGTGTAGTATGAAGAAATGCAGTATGAAGAATTATTGCACTATTCTCACACCGCAAAGTTAGTGGAGAAAAAAATAAGCTTATAATAAGTCCGTTGATTTTATTGATGGCGGACATTTACAAAAAAATTGTTTTAAAGTAAAACTATGAACCACCAAAGGCTAAATGCACTGTACATTTTGTAAGTTGGGAAATACTTGCATCTGAAACATTTTTTCTTATTTTGCATAAGAGTTCGCATTCTAAAATTTCTCGAACTCCAAAACACACACTCACACACACATCAGCATAATGCAAAATATTTTGTCTTTCGAGGTATACTTTATATAAAAAATATTGAAACAAACATAAAAAAGTTTATTTAAAATAATAATTTCACATTAAAAATGGAAATAAAAATACTTTCTTTTAATATTTAGCATTTTTCCTTTCTTTTCACCTACGCGAAATCCGCAAATCTACATGCCGTACGCAGATAAGACTGGACTAGAAGCAAGCGTGATTAGTTATAACTGTATGCAGAATGCAAATTTGGACACATTAATTTACATACGGCATGTATGAAAAAAGAATAATTGCATGATTTTATGCATCGCGATAAGCAATATATAAATTTTCAATTTATTTGCAGAGTCATGTTCTGTTTAAGAGTCAAAATTACATACTTGCTATAAAAACACAAACAAGAATAAAACAAGCAGTACCTTTTGACAAAGTAGGGCGGTGTACCTGTACAGTACTCAAATACTTGATGACAAAGACGTTTTCAGTCACACTTGACAATTATACAACTAAGATTGTTGCACACAAATACACCCATGTGTTAAACATGAACACGTGATAGGGAAAACAAGATCAGACTACTGAAAAATCCAATGTTATCTCACCTTTGTTTTGGAAGACAGTTCAAGTCGGTACACTATTTGGCAGTACCGTTTCATTATTTTCGCTTCTGATATGTGTTCGATCCATCAGTAATTGCAACTCTTTTTGTAAATGCAACATCTCTGTAAGATTATGATTAGCAGGTAAGCCAGGAATATGTTACTCTTACTAACGATGGAGTTCCAACTACGGTTTGTTAGTAAGTGGTTGTCCTTCCATGAGATCCAGGGGTACAGGTGTGATGTCCTTCCAGAAAGATCTGTTCTTTCTATGTTCACATCGAGACCCTCCTAAAACAGGTACAGTGAGCGCGCGTGTGTGTGTGTGTGCGATTTGGATTTTTAACATAACTTTAACGATTTTACAGTCATATCGATACGATGTCTGCAGTGTGGCAGTTTTATAGTGATGTCTAGCACTGAGGCATCATACCGCAGACATGCGGCATCATGTCCCACCTTGTCACATTATCCTGACATAGGACCTAACGACCAGACCTAACACTAACCTCTTAATGCTGAGCGCCAAGCGAGGTAGTTGCTAGTACCATTTTTTATAAGTCTTTGGTATGACTCGGCCAGGGTTCAAACCCGCGACCTCTCGCATCCGAGGCAGACCCTCTATCCACTTAGGCCGCCGGAGAGGTCCTAAACCAGGTACAGCAGTCGATTCAAAAATGTAGCAGCGGCATTTGAAACTAGTCCTATCAGCATCAATAGATACAAGAAATTCTCCTCGCTGAACGAGCACTTTATCTTTTGACTGATTGCATATTTCTTTGACACCATTTGGCGAAGAATGTGACAATGTCGTTGTAATCAACGTTTCTGTTCCTTGATCATAGTTTCTCTCAAGCTGTTCAAACAACATTAACAGACATTATCAATAATTTCTTTGGGTGCATTTGGAATGAGGTGCTTTCGCATAGGGGTACTGGCTTTGGTTAGTACTGACAAAATGTCCCAATGTTAGGCTAAATGTAAAGAACAAGCTGTTTCTCTCTCTCTCTCTCTGAACACATCTTTGGACGTCGAAGATGGTGTAAACTTTAAGAGCATGGATACCATCTAGCGTGTTCAGTATAATCTGTATCATTATTCTATCACTCGTGATGTTACACAACACAACTAAAATATTGTAACGGTACTATTGTCCCAAGTAGAAAAATCCTGCGCTCTGTAAAGATTTCGGGGTGGGTACTTTCAAATATTAGGCCATTTCTCTTTGACTGTCCGAAGTCAACAGGCAAGCAAAGCTATATGAAACCTGTATTCCTTTTTTATTCGTAATTATTGATGCGCTTGTGGTATCCAGAATGGTCTGTGACTCCATGAATGGCACTCATGTACGCACGGATGGCATTTATTAAGATAATGAAATAAGGTAGTGCTACATCGCAATCTGGTCGCAGGCATAGAATCACACTGGACTTCGTATATAGGTGCGTTCATCCCATTGTTTTGATGTCAAATTCATCTTTATCGGCGAACGTCTTTGCTTAGAAGAACAAGCTTCGTAACTCTCTCTCTCTCTCCACTCCTTTGTGACAAAAAATTTATATTCCGCATTCGCTTTAACTAGTCTACGTGTATAACTTTCGCTGAATGATCGTGAAATTGAAGTCGTGAATTATGCAATGATCATGTGGTCAGTCGGTTCCGGGACTGTTTAGCGCATAGCAGAATCGAACCATTAACAACCTCGGCCCATAAATTTAGAACTCGGTCTACCCAAATCAGCCCGCAACATACTCGGCCCATTACATACTCAGCCCACGATTTATATAACAGTAATGTGGATGTAATGGTTTTTTTGCTTTCTTTTTTGTCTGTATACATTGCTTTCAACGGTCATTTATTTTTCAATAGAAATATACGGAAAAATCATTATCTCAGATTACACTGGTCTACAACTTTTTGGAAGTCGTCTGCTTCAGAGACAAAATGTGCATTGTTACATGTAGGCTCGTACAATAATAACAAGAGAAAAGGGCGAAGACAACAAACTTTGTATATTTTAACAAAATAATTTATTTCCCTAGAAAACAATGTAAAAATTGGCAAATAGGACTTACGGTTTGTGAATATAATCCAAAATTTAATCCTAAGAATGAAAAATACAAGTCCTATCACTAAATAGTTCTATTAGAATCCAGGTTTGAATCTCGACGACATACCAAAATGGAAGGTGATGACGTCAGATGTGGTCCTTGTACAAAATATCAACAATTCCTCAATTGAATCACAGTTATTAATTCCGAATAATTCCAGAATAAATTTCCACTGAATTTCTTTCTCCCAGAATTTTATAAAACAGTACACTCGTTTGGTTTTCTAGAGAATAAATTATTAAATTCCAAACACAAATGAATTTCAAAAACAATCTGGTTTCAACAACAAAATAACCTATCCGGCCTTTTAGGTATCAAACATACAACTGACTGACGAGCGCTCAGAAAAGGTTATATATTCACCCGAATTATCATCCCGTTCTCGCGAGATAGATTACGTGGTCTCTTAACACTCGAAACAACGCAAATAGGAAAATGCGATTCGTCACGTAGGAAGAACCCCTATCTAATATCACTCTGAAATAAATATAAAAAATAAAACATTGTTTATTTAGACTAGACGAAATGACCTTGGCAATAGCCAATCGTTTTCGCGTAGCAATTACACTACCGCGGACCAAGGTAAACTAAAAATATTGCTAATATAATACGTTTTACGTCTTAGATAAACAGAATTACTGAAAAAGAATTTCTAATCCCTGTAATAATCATTACAATAAAATGTAATGAAACAAAAATAAAATTAAAAAGAATTTGAAAACTAACACACAAGCAATTTAATTACATACACGTAACAGCTTTTTATTGTGTATTTTGATGTGCTGAATTCAAATATTGCAATTAAAACAACTGAATGGCTTCTGTTTCCAAGATATGTATGTTTTTACATTTTACGTCTATGTATATTATGTAGATAGCAGAGTTTTAATCATAATTTGTAAACCTAGGTCTTTTCATGGGTTTATGGTTGCTTTACATGATAATATTTCATCTGTCCTGTTTATCTAACACTTAAGAAAACAGCAAAATGGTTATGTAAATAATTATAGGTTACTGCATTTGTATGGGAAAATATGAACGAGTTTTTTGGATGGAAATACTGCACGACCTAGGGAGTGCAGTATATCCATCCGAGAAAACGAGTTCATATTTTCCGATACAAATGCAGTAAATTTTTTATTATATGCTCATTTTTGTTAAATTACATAAGGCTTAATAATAAAGTATATTGCAAGAAACAGTGTATTTGATGTATGTTTTACTCCAAAATAAATTCACAACCGTAGATTCGTCAATACGCAATAACAGTATTCATGCGCACATAGCTCCGCCCGCCAACTTTTTAACTTCATAGCGTACCGCGCCCTCAGTCACTCATTTAAAAAAGAAATCCCATTTTGCTATATCTAAAATTCAAATTTAAAGTCATATTATGAATAACTGCGCCATTGAACAAAGTTCCCAGCTGGTCAGGAATGGAGGGATTTAGTTTTTCTGTCAATCCAGCTAAATTCTGATTATCTCCTTCTGTGTGTTTTCCGCACGATGTACATGTGACTTGAGTGACTGGCGTTGACAACAAGCTGCATAACTGTTTCTCTTCTGCCATGGATAGTTTGGAATCGTAAGCTGGAAAAATAAAAAAGTTTTTAAATTTAAATTGTCAAGAAGATGATGGATTCAACATTGTTTTTAAGTGAACAACAAATTCCTTTCGTTTTGGAGTGCAGTCTACTTTGGAATGTTATTTCGGTTTCAAAAATGTAGTCTGGATTATAGGCCTATATATTACAGTACATTTCCGATGTGGATCAGTATTTGGAAACCACGTAATTCTTATTAGCAGAAAGAGCCCAAATTTTGAGGAGATTAAAGATGCAAAAAGGCAAGTAGATTTATTCTCATTATTATTACCAGTTATAGATGACATATTTTTATGCCCGGTCACTTGCATGATCTTTGCTGGAGGGACCCCAGCTTTCGACAGAGTTGTCACAGTAGTCTTCCTTACTAAATGGTTGGTAATTCTCCCCTGGATTTCTGCCCTTTCTGCAGCTCGTTTCATCAGAGTTCTAAGTTGATTAACCCCCACTGGTCTCGGATAATACCTGCAATTTATAATATTTTGTCCAGTAAAATATATTTAATATTTATTATTTTTCCAATGCACACGTTCATAAAAACCTGTTTTGTTATATTTTGCAACGTTTATTGATGCATTTCATTGTGACAATTGTTTGGTATGTGCAGAGTTTACAATTTATTACAGATTTTTCCCATATTTTTTGTTTACTTTGATATAATTTTATTTTCATTCATTCTTTATATTGTCTGAAAAAATGTACGACTATTTTTTTTTTTCTTTATTTATATTTTTACTTGAAATAAGGACATTAATTGAATCTTTAGATATATAATTACCATATCTGGGAAGTTTCTGTCAGTTTCTGCATTGGAATTGGTATCAAATAAAAGGGGCTGTCGTCATCCATCATTTCCAAGGATCTTCGTTTCAAATATTGCAGGCAAAGATGAACAGGATCTCGCTCCGGTGCTGTTCCGGTGGAAAAAATGCGAGGTATTTTTGATCTGTAGTCATCCTTCCCAGTACCGTCAAAGGTTTTGCTATCCCTCTCAGCATATTGAAGATATTGGGTACCGGTGGAATCTGTGAAAACTGATACATCTCCAAACTTTAATTTTCTGTGCTCGTCTCGGCTTCTAAATCCAAACATTTTTCAAAAAAAGTAGAACAGGGGAAATTGCAAAGCAGCGGGCGTGTGAGAGCCCATTTCACCACCTGGAAATAAAGCTTCTTCGTCATTGTGGTTTATCGGCTCTGATGCTCTTGCTTTTCTTCTAAAACCAGCCCTCTTGAGTGTTTTTTTTTTCTTCAGATTTTAGTGCTTTGATTGATTTCTGAAATGGACGGTCTCTAAGAGAGACTGGATACCCTTTAGCCTAAAGATGCCGTTCTATGCTGTTTCTTATAGAATTTAAAGAGCGTGGCTCACAGTCAGAACCATTGGCTTTGCGAATCTTTATAAATATCTCGGCTAAATACGTGTTTAAATGATCCGGAATGATATTTTCAGTGCAGCGTGTCTCACGTTTGTTATCATACAGCCATCGCTGCACATTTCTGATATCACGTTCAGTCGCCTGTTTCGTTGAAAGTTTTTTTTGTGATTCTATGAATTCATCCACATTCTCAACTTTGGCAACTCTACTTTCAAATGGCTCAAACAGTTGGCTTACTGCATCCACAGACAAATAAAATAAATCAAAAGTACTGGCGTCTGGGTCCATTGTTTGTTTACAATAGAAAGTAGTTCCTTTATTCACGTGAATGCAATATGAATTGAACGCGCGAGTGCAATATCGTAAAATATTATACGATTCTGACAATGTAAAAGTTAACGGAGAAAAAAATGAGCATATAATAAAAGTTATTATGAAACAAAAGGCCAAAAAACTATTATGTATATTTAAGTGTATGGTTTAGTCCTTATTCAGTGTCTACTCGGCTCTTCTTGGCTTGTCTCATGTATTCATTAAATGGAGCATGTCTTGTCACTATCCAGCTATAGTCTGCAAGCGTTGATGGGCTCCATTAGCCCTGATAGCGTTTCTCCATTGTTGCAATGTCCTGGTGAAATAGCTCGTCGTGCTCGTCGCTCACTGCTCCGCTGTTTGTTGGAAAAAATCTAGACGAGGCTGCAAAAACTGTATCTTTAGTGACATCTTGTAACCAAGGCTTTTTTATGCGTTGAGGAGGTTTTCCACCAACTCCCTGTAGTTGTCTGCCTTGTTGTTTCCAATTAAATTTGTTGCCACTAACTTGAAGGCTTTCCATGCCGTCTTTTCCTTGCCACGCAGTGTAGGGTCAAATGCTTCATCTCGAAGAAGTTCACGAATCTGATAACCAACAAAGACATCTTCTTTTATCTTAGCTTCACTTAACCATAGAAATTTCCAAGGAGGTACTTGAAAGCTGCTTGTGTTTTGTCCATGGCCTTCACAAAGGTCTTCATCAGACACAGCTTGATGTGCAAGGGTGGTAACACAATCTTCCTTGATTCAGCAAGTGATGGATGCTGAATACTTTTCTTCCCAGGCTCCAATGACTGTCGGAGTGGCCAATCACTCTTGATGTAGTGGGAATCGCTCGCACGTCTATCCCATTCGCACAGAAAACAGAAGTACTTTGTTTATCCAGTCTGCAGACCAAGCAAGAGAGCAAGAACCTTCAAATCGCCAAAAAGCTGCCACTGATGTTGGTCATAGTTTTTATGCATCTCAAACGTTGTCTCATGTTTTCATAGGTTTCCTTCATATGGACTGCATGACCAACTGGAATTGATGGCAAAACATTGCCATTATGCAGCAAAACAGATTTAACACTCGTCTTCGATGAATTAGTGAACAGTCTCCACTCATCTGGATCATGAACTATGTTGATTGCTGCCATCACACCATCGATATTGATGCAGACTACAAGATCACCTTCCATGAAGAATAACGGGACAAGATCCTTTTGATGGTCACGGAACACGGAAACCCTGCCAGGAGATTCCACTGCTGTAGACTGGAGCCCAACAACTCTGCCTTACTCTTGGATAGTTCCAAATCCCTGATAAGGTCATTCAGTTCACCTTGTGTTTTAAGGTGTGGTTCAGAGAAGGATAGGAGAAAATATGGGTCATATGACATTGATGGTTCAGGACTAGAAGTTTCATCCTTTTCCTCTATGTCGTCTGACTCAAGTGAGAATGATTCTGATGCATCAGGAACCGGCAGTCCTTCTCCGCGGGGTACTGGACATATAGCTAATGAAATGTTTGGATAATGCAGAGTCCACTTTGTCTTCTTTGACACACCTTTCCCAGCTGGAGGCACCATGCAGAAGTAAGAATTGCTGATGTGTTCTGTTGGCTCACTCCAAATTATTGGCACTGCAAAAGGCATAGATTTCCTTTTCCTGTTCAACCTCTGGCGAAGATTTGTTGCACACGTGTTGCAGCATATGTGTGGGGCGCACCTCTTGTCCTGATCTCACATTCTGCAGCCAAAATAAAGGTGATAGGCTATCTTAACCATAGTGTTTATACTGTGCTTTTGTGATGCAAAAGTCACTTCACCACAAACATAGCAGAAGTTATCTGCATTGTTCACACAAGTACGAGGCATCTCTGCTCACTTTAGCTAAACAGAAATGTGCCCCTTTACAAAATTAAACACTAATAAATAAGAGAGCACGACACTATGATTTCTAGAGCTGATATAGGGCAATTTGTTCACCAGAGTAAGCTTAGTTATGATTGTACCATTCATGACTTCTAGGAATAACATGATGCAATTCATGTCATGTATAATGCAATACCAGCTTCAGATTGAATCATTCATTGTTTTGCCTAAAAAGCAAGTGCTGTCCAAACCCAGTCATAGATCCAGTCAAAGATGTTTTTAGTCATTTCTGGTTTAAATTGAGATCCCTTCCCTTTATAACTAACTTATCCTCCGCCATTCCCAAGTCAAGGGTCGTATATACTGACCCAGTATCATATCTATAAAACTAGAGACAATCAACAATTTTAAGCATCATTTTCGTTCTTAGTGACCCAGAATTAGTCAAGTTTGATTACATTTATTTCGGAAGCATTTTGGCTGTAGACCAATGTTAATTAACTTATATATTGTATGATCATCATTTTGAAGCTGTATTTTCCTGCCGCTATGTTAATTGTTATAAGGGTAGCATGCATCTTCTATTTGGTATTGCAAACATGGGTTGACATGTGTGAATCTGATTACAGTCTCACTTCCCACCCGTATACCGTAAATTATGTGTGTGTGCGAGTGTGTTTTTGTATTTTAAACTTAGCTTTAACAATTTTTCAATCAAATCGATACGATGTCTGCAGTGTGGCAGTTTTACAATGATGTCTAGCACTGGGACATCATGCACCATACATGTAGCATCATGTCTCACCCAGTCTCATTATATGAGATATGGCCGACCAGCCCTAACACTAATCTCTTAATGCTGAGCGCCAAGCAAGGCCACTGCTACTACCATCTTCTATTAGTCCTTGGCATGACTTGGCCGGAATTCAAACCCGCCACCTCCCGCATCCAAGGCGGACGCTCTAAACACTTAGGGCATCGGAGCGTTCTGTAAATTATGTATCAACAGTAAATATTCTCCAGTATTTTAAGTTTAAAACGTGTCCGCCTTTCTAAGGCGAGCTATATTAATTGAGTTAAATGGATATTACTTTTTTAGTATAAAATTTTGTCTCTTTGTCCTATCTTATTCCTTCTCTCAATGCTAATCGTAATTAAGCATTTTATTTATTTAAGTTTATTATCAGCAGTAAATATTCGATATCCTTTTCCTTGGCCCAAATTAGAACCTGTAAAGGTCCGTAGGATGAAAAATTTCGTCTGGAAGTTTTGATAACCTTTAAGGTACCGATCATTCAATAATCAGCACCAGTAGAGTACTAATGGGGAGCGAAGGGGGGGGGGGCGGACGGGGTGGTTACCCCGAGCGCTAGATGTCCTGGGCCGCCAAAATCCCCTTGGGCCTTCATTGTCGCCCCGGGCGCCATTTACCCTTGGTGCGCCACTGATCAGGACTTAATTGATTTGGTTAAGATATATCGATATTAAATTGCAGAACAACAGTTAATATTTAATTTTATTCTGAGTAAATAAGCTTACATGCAGGACCTTCAAATACACTTCAATTAACTCCAAGAGTAAACAGTTGACAAGAAAAAAATTTGCTCCTTTTTATTTCAGTGACCATTAACAATAAATTGTTTGCTATTTTGTGTTGAATAACAACAAATGTTACGAAGCCAGTGAAGATCAAATATAAAGCCAAGGCCGACTTTGTTGTGGGCCTATTCCAAAATAGGCCGATTATGTTAAAAGGAGATTTCTTAAACACACACACACACACACACACACACACACACACACACACACACACAAACACACACACACACACACACACACAGACCGTGTTATAGACCGAACCGTGTTATAACCAACCAAGTCAGCTGAAGAAAATTATGCATTTATCTAAATATGTCGGGGAGAGGGGGGGGGAATAAAAGCGGGAGCAAAAAAAACGTAATTTTGATGAAATGAACACAAACTAGTCTGAAAAAACACTTGTATAAGGAATTAACCGTCGTTTGGTCAATTGTAGCAGTTACTTTACCTGCCTTCAAAAGTTGGTCGATTGTAGCTAGTCCTGAGAGCATAAGGAGACCAACAGGCAGATCTCAGTAAGGAATACAAATCGCAATTTGCGACGTTGGCGAAGTCCAGCGTGATCCCTGAATAAACTTTCTATACGTTATTTTTCCTACTTTTAAAGAGGAAAAACTGTTTTTGATTATGAGAAAATTACATGTATATGAAATTGCAGGAGCCACGCCACGATCGTCTTATTTAAGAATTCATGCACAATCTCTTCCCCAAAAATGATAAAAAACTTTTTACACGATACTTTTTGTACCTTTTAAGAAAGAAAAAAAATTTCGTATATAAGATAAGTACATGTACATGAAATTTCGGGAGCCATGCCACAACCGTGTTATATCCGCATTCATGTTATAACGGAGCGTGTTATAGCGAGGTCACACATACTATATATATATATATATATATATATATATATATATATATATATATATATATATATATATATATATATATATATATATATATATATATATAAAGAATACAAATCATATGGCGAATAACAGTCCTTTCAAGTGCACTGGATCCAACAAGGGATCACGTATGTCAGGGATTGATTAAGATAAATGCAATAAACTGACAACGAACAGTACAAAACTAGTATCTAACTAGCCTGAGCGCTTTCGACTCTTAATGAGTCTTTTCA
>JAECUM010034353.1:0-22370 GCA_016617855.1 Megalonaias nervosa
TACTCAGATAAACAGTGTGTTTGGTTGAGGAGCAACCTGGGAAAATCCCGGGATGAACAAATGACCACAGAAAACTGATGATACATTTTGTCACATACTTTTGTAACCACAATGTCAGCTATATTTTATACACCATTTAATTTCTTTTTGAAATTTTAAGGCCCATATAAAACTATAGTGTGTTGCAAGTACCAACTAATCCGTCAAAATGAACATAAAGTTACATACATCCATTCCGACTGCATTATATTCATTGTTTCATCTTCTTTTCAGCATTGGAAAACCAACAAAAATGTGTCAATGTAATTCGCTTTATTGTAACACAGTGTCTATGTATACAATTCAAGTGGTGGTGATCAATTATATTTCTGCCAGGTCTGTTTGTTTCTGAATGGATATAATCAAACGGGTTTTATGCGTTTTGGTTGGTTTGACAGCTTCTAAATGACTTCTAATGGAAATCAAGCGCACATGTTTCGTATCAGGTTTACAAATTTTAGACCACCACAAATAAATCAAATATTGCAAATGCCTGTTACCAAATATTAAGCAGGAACGAGTAATGCGCTACATAATAAAACAAACACAGCATATTGAATTGAAACAATGCAACTAGACATGTGATTCAAGAACGCAAGTAGTCTGTCCAAGGTGCAATGTTATGAATATGATGGCAGTTGATTAGTTTTAATGATTTTTCTAACTACAGGTACTAAAGGGGCCCAAGCTACAGAATTGAAGAACTTGAAATAAATATGTTTGAAATAAATTCTAATGCTACATTTAATTTTGATTTATGTTTTGTTTGAGGAAAACAAGAAGTTAGTCTTCAATGTCAACATGGTTTGTGTGAAATATTATGTCCCACTTGAATGTCATGACATCTTCCATCTCCGCTCAATAGAACTGACTTGCAAAATAATAATCACAAACTTAACGATAAAAATTTGAAAAGTGATGACAATATGACAATTTGTCCCTATTATGGTCACACCAAGGTTAGACATATGTAAGGCAGTCAGAGATGCATTGATTCATTTTGATACTGATTTTAATAAATCAACCTATGGACAAAATTCGATTTCGTTCCAGTAAATTATATAGTTTTGAGTATGAAAAAAAAAACAAATAAAGATCAAACTAGGTTTATGCAAAATGTGATATACTCATTATAATTCTTGCCCTGATGTATCTTGTCTGCAATAAAGTTTTAAAATGACTTATATTAAGCAAATCTCTAACGTAGATCACTTGAAACCAACAATCATTTCAGACTTGGTAATGTATTGTAGTTATTACATTAAATACATCAGTGATCGTTATGGCCTAAGACATACTGGACTAGTTTACGTATCATTATCAAATACATTAACAGGTATCAGTAAGGAAATAAGCAACAATGTACAAAGGGTATGTAATTGAAAAGCAACATTTTGATATGCGAGTCGACACAGATTAATATCTACAGAAGGCTATCTGATGTATTGCACCGCAAAGAACGGAAAGCATTTACGTTTATTGTGATGAACAATCTATTCTGGAAAAAGCTATTAAGAAACATTGAGTTGATCTTATTAATGTCTTACCACTTGTTATGCTATTATTTTGTATGAATAATCAGCAGACTGTAAATGGTGAAATCAACCTATACCATTGGTTTAAATGACCAGAGCTTTGGCTTTGCTTTTCTTTAATACTTTGCCGAAGGTGACCAAGAAAACATTACTTGGAAGAAATGTATGTTCTTCAACTGAATTTTTATAAACAAGCAAACAACGTTTTCAATTTTCCACTGTTATAGACAAACACAGATGTTATCTCATGAAAACTTACCCCATCTCCCATACTTTCCATAAGGGCTGTCATTATTTTACATTTAGGCAAATATGAACACATTGTTATCTCTCCCCAACAAAATAGGAAAAGTTAACAGGTCTGGGTGTTTTAAATCAAAAGGTTTATTTTTGGCTTGAATAATAAACATTTACCTATATATGTAAAGACATGTGTTTCCACATCTTCGATACGCTTGGTAAATTGAAAACTTCAAGAAGCCAAATATTACTGTATTTGGTGTGCACAAAACATATATGTTAAACTATTTTTCTTTTTCGGGAGAGGTAAATATTTAGCAAAATGGATTTGTTTGTTTTCACTTTATATGTGACAGACGAATCAATGCAACAAAGCTGCACACATATGTCCATTTCTGTGAATAAATCTGTCGCATTGGCACCAAATTGTTTACTAGCCTTTGCCACGTGTAGGCTCGTACAAATGTAACAGAAGAAAAGAGTGAAGTCAACAAGCTTTGTATATTTTAACAAAATAATTTATTTCCCTAGAAACCAATGTATAAATTGGTAAATAGGACTTACGGTTTGTGAACACAATCCAAATTTTAATCCTAAGAATAAAAAAATACAAGTCCTATCACTAAATAGTTCTATTAGAATCCAGGTTCGAATCTCGACGACATACAATTATGGAAGGCGATGACGTCCGATGTGGTCCATGTACGAATATCAACAATTCCTCAATTGAATCACAGGTTTTGTTTCTGAATACTTCCAGAATAAATTTCCATGAATATCTGTCAGAATGTTTTATAAACAAGTCAACTTGTTGAGTTTCCAGGAGAATAAATTATTGAATCTAAAAAACAGATGAAAAACAAACAATCTGGCAACAATTAGAAAAAAACCATCTTGTTCCTTCAAGATGTTAAAACGACTCTGACAGAAAGATATTAAGAATGCGTATTTAAACTCCCAAAACGTCATTTCAAGTCTCTCGAGATGGGTCATGTGGTGTCTTACTACAAGAAATATATCACGTACACCAGTGTAGCCCCATTTAAGAACCAATAATAAAAAAAAAGTTGTTTACACATGGTGATCACGCAAGCAAAGTATGACCTTGATACTGACCAGTCATTTTACTGCCTGTTTACGAACTTCCCAACCCAAGACGAACTAGGTTAACTAAAAATAATTCTCATGTAACACGTTTAACGTCTTAGATAAACAACATTTGCTAAAAGAAAGTATCGAATTACTGAAAAAAAATCTTGAATCCCTGCAATAATCATTAGAATAAAATGTAATGAAACAACAATAAAAAAGAGAATTTTCAAAGTAGCACACAAACAATTTAATTGCATATAGGTAACACTTCCCCCTAAAAAAAAAAAAAGAAAGATTTTTATTATAAAGCTTTCTTTTGACCATATGTAAATTATACATGAGGTAAACAAAATTACATAAGAAAATTCTTATGAATTATATGAAATAATTTTTCTATACACGGGAAAGTGCGTCTGCAATTGTCTTTTCCTTCGATGTGCCTGATGTTGAGATTATACTCTTGCAAAAACAAACTCCACTGTAATAATCTTTGACTTTTATTTTTCATCTTGTCGATGAAAGTAACGATGTTGTGATCACTATACACAACAACCGCAGAAGGAGCTGAGCTAATGTAAACTGCAAAATGCTGTAATACCAATATTAAAGACAAAAATTCTTCTCTATTGCTGAGTAATTTCTTTGGTGCTTATTTAATTTCTTAGAGAAATAGCACACTGGTTGATCAATACCTTTGCAGTCTTCTTGAATCAATACTGCTCCAACCCAAACATCACTTGTGTCTACAGACAATTTAAAAGACTGATTGAAATTTGGAGCAGTTAGAACCGGCGCACTTTTGAGTATGGCTTTTAATCAATCGAAAGCCTCCTGACATTTTTCGGTCCAAAGAAACTTATTTCTCTTACTTAACATATCTGTCAGAGGTTCAGCAATATTGGAAAAATTGGAACAAAACTTTCGATAGTATCTGGCCATTCCCAAAAATCGCATTAATTGCTTTTTACTGACAAGCGCAGGAAAATTAGAAATAGCCTTCACCTTAGCATCAATAGGTTTAACTTGACCATGTCCCACAATATGTCTTACAAAAGTTACACAAGCACGGCAGAACTCGCTTTTAGATAAATTGATTGTTAAATTAGCATCAGTGAGTCTTTCAAAGAATTTCCGAATCGTGGCTAGATGTCCTTTCCAGGTGTCGTTGTAGATGATGACATCATCAATATAAGCATCACAATTATCTAGACCGGAGGTAATCATATTCATCAAGCGTTGAAACGTACTTGGAGAACCCTTCATCCCAAACGGCATTACTTTATATTGATAGAGTCCATCTGGATTCACAAACGCCGAAATTTCTTTCGCTCTTTCCGTCAGATAAATTTGCCAAAAGCCTTTCAGAAGGTCACATTTGGTGACGTACTTGGCATTTCCATTTTTATCAATACAACCACCGATCCTTGGTAATGGAAATTAATCTATTTTTGTCACACTTTTCACCTTCCTATAATCAGTGCACATACGGACAGTTTTATCTGGTTTCGGAACAAGTATGCATGGTGAACTCCAATCACTTTTACTGGGCTCTATGAAATCGTTCTCCAGCAAATATTTAATTTCCTTTTTCAAGAATTCCTGTTTGAGAGGGTTCAGCCTGTATGGGTGTTGTTTCGCAGGCTTTGAATCTACAATTTCAAAGTCATGAAAAAGTTTGTTTGTCCTCGTAGGCATATCCGGAAACAAGTGCTCATATTCAAATAATAACTGTTTAAGTTCACTTCTTTCTTGTTGTTGCAAATGTAAAAGTTTCTGGTCCAGATCTTTCATAATTTCTGAATTCCGAAGATTTGTTGCTCCAAGTTCAACGGTGTCCAATTGAATTTCTTCATCTAAATCCACAGTTGGTAGGACAGGTACAACTAAATTAATTGTAAGATTTATTTAGCTATCTCTTTCAATATACTCCTTTGACATGTTAATATGGCAAAGTTGTTTTTGTTTTCGCCTACCAGGAGTATTTATGATGTAATTTAAATAATTTACTTTCTTTTCAACCGTGTATGGACCACAATACTTGGCCTGAAGGGGATTTTGTGGAATGGACAAGAGAGCTAGATCTCTATCACCAGGCTAAAAACTCCGATCCCTTGAGTTTTTATCATATTTTGATTTCATTCTGGACTGAGTAGAGCGCAGATTTTCTCTTGCGACCTCACAGGCCTTTGACAATTTGTACTTAAAATCAGAAACATAGTCAAGAAGATTGAGCTCAGTGTCTTCATTTGAAAGAAGTTTCTCTTTCAACAACTTCAAAGGTTCTCGCACAGTATGTCCGAAAACTAGTTCAAAGGGATTGAATTCTAAAGATTCTTGAACGGACTCCCTAACAGCAAACACAAGTAAATGAATACCTTCATCCCAATCTTTGCTAGTATCAAAGCGATATGATCGAATCATATTCTTTAAAGTCTGATGAAATCTTTCTAAGGCCCCTTGGCTTTCAGGATGATAGGCAGAAGATTTAAATTCTTTAATGCCTAATTCGTGCATAGCTTGCTGGAATAATCCAGACATGAAATTTGAACATTGATCTGATTGGACAGATTTGGGAAGGCCAAATTGAGTAAACAACTTTATTAAAGCTTTCACTATAGTTTTGGTTTTAATATTCCTCAAAGGAATTGCCTCTGGGAATCTTGTTGACGCACACATAATGGTCAACAAATATTAGTTGCCTGACTTGGTCTTAGGTAAGGGACCAACACAATGTACCATAATTCTGCTAAATGGTTCGTCAAACGCAGGAATTGGTTGCAGATGAGCCTTAGGTATCTCCTGATTGGGTTTTCCTACCATTTGACAAGTATGACAAGATCTACAAAATTTACAAATATCACTTTGATTTTTGGCCAATAAAAGTGAGTCAAGATCTTGTTATAGGTTGTATTTATCCCTAAATGACCAGCCAGAGGAGTTTCATGGGCCAAACTAAGTAGTTCCTGTCTGTAAGATTTTGAAACTACAATCTGATAGTTCACTGACCACTCGTCACTAGCAGGTACCTCGGGAGGTCTCCAGTTTCTCATAGGAATTCTATTTTTAATGAAATAACAGACAGGTACTTCAGTTGCATCAGTTTCACTAATGGCCCTCTAAAACCAACAGGAAATCTCAGGATCTTTGTCCTGTTCGACGACAAGTAATTGTCGTGTATCACCCTGATTAGATAAAAGAGAATGAGTATTTAAAAGAGGATCACTGTGATCAATACCTTTCGATTAATCCAAATTAGAAGTAAATGTGACCTCATCAAAAGCCTGACCAATACATGTGTCAGATAAAGAAATACTTTCCTTATCAAAATTATTCTCAAGAGCTTTCTTTGACATAGCTCTGGTAACTGCACAAGCTGGGTTTAACTCAGGGTGTTCTTTTTCAATAGGATCAACTTTCTGATCCAAAGAAGGCTTGTCAGTTACAAGTGGATTAACCACAACCTTGTCTCCAGCTAGGTCGTTGCCTAGCAACAAATGAATGCCCTCAACGGGTAAGTTAGACACTATGCCGACAGTCACAGGTCCGGAAACTAAGTCTGATGACAAATTTATAGAATGGAGAGGAACATTAACAAAGCCGCACTCTACTCCCTGAATGAGAACACTCTCATTAGAACAGGACTTCTCAGAAGAAGGCAAAATACCTGACACTAAAAGACTCTGAGAAGCTCCTGTATCCCTTAAAATTTTAATAGGGATAGGATTGGCCGAATCACCCAAGAGTGATATAGAACTCTTCGACATGAATGGTTTATAATTCTCCATAATAAAATCAGACTGGGGTTTATGAGATCCAACAAATGTATTGCTTTCAATACATGACCGTAACCTTGATCTCTTAGAAATAAGAGCATTTGGGATAGGTCTATCTTGATTCTGCTGCCTATATTTCAACTTGAAGCAATCCGAAATGACGTGTCCTTTTTTCTTGCAATAGGTACACGTAGAAATAGACAAGGATGTTGAATCAAGTTTATCAGTAGCTTGATTTTTAGAAGTTGTGCCTGATTGAATTTTAGGAGGAGTCGTATTAGGCTGAAATACCTTTCTACCAACAGACTGGTGAGTGAAGGTTTTGTTACAGTCTCTCAGAGGCTTGATTTTTAGAATTTGTGCCAGATTGAGTTTTACTGAGAGTCGTATTTGGTTGAAACACCTTTCTATCAGTAGACTGCTGAGTGAAAGATTTGCTTACCGCAGGAACTTTATGAGTTAAGGAATACTTATCGGCAGCAAGATCAGCATTTTCCAAGATCTCAGTCTTATGCTGTTCAAGATGATTCTTAATATCATTAGGATCACAGTTTTTTTAACTCTTCAAGTAATACAAGTTGTTCAGGACTTTCATAATCATGTTCAACTTTCTTGGCTAGACACCATCTCTTAAATAACTATTCTTTATCTCTAGCAAATTCGACATAAGTCTGTCCAGCTTCTTTTTTATAGTTTCTGAAGTTTTGCCGATAAGCCTCAGGGACTAACGCATAACCCCTTAAGATGCATTCCTTAACCAAATCATAATCAGAACTCTGTTGTACTGACATTGAATGGCAAATATCACTAGCTTTACCAACTAGTACACATTGTAGTAGCTGAGACCAAAACTCCCTTGGCCATTTCAAATTTTCCGCAACTTTTTCAAAACGAGGAAAATATTTGTCTACTTCTTTTTCTCTAAAAGGGGGAGCTACCCTAATATTTTTTGTAATGTCAAAACTTGAATCTGAACGTGAAGTGGAATCGTGCTTGCCACTTGCTAGCTCAAATTCTTTCATTCTAAGTTGAAATTCCCTTTCATCCTTCTCTCTTTGTAATTGCATCTGTCTCTGTCTATCTCCTCTTTCTCAAATTGTAATTGTTTATCTTTCTCCCTCTCCTGTCTCTCTTTCTCCTCTTTTTCAAATTGTAATTGTCTCTCTTTCTCCTCTTTTTGAAATTGTAAATGTTTATCTTTCTCCCTCTCCTGTCTCTCTCTCTCACCGTTTCCTTTTCTTCAAATTGCAATTGCATTTGCTTCTCTTCAAATTACAACTGCACTTGTTTCTCTTTTTGTTCTTTCTTAAGCTCGAGCTTCCTTAACTCTACTTCCATCGTATGTTTCATTTTTAATTCCTTTGCTTTAATGTCAGTGTCTGTCATAGACTTACTGACTGATGCCAAAACACTTTTATAAAAAATATTTTTCCCTACCAAATATTTAATCAAAATAGTTTTAATTTCTTGTTTCGTTAGGGAAGATTTTGCTTCAGAAAGATCGTACTTTCTGGCAAGTTCAAGCAACTCATCTTTTATCAGACTATCCGACTGGTCCAGAGTTGGATTAGAAAGAAATAGTTCCACTTTTGACGACATTGTAAATGAAAGCCTGTTGTTGTCACTAAAGATTTCACACAAAATGTAAAATAGTACTTGGGATTTAGAAACTAGGGGAATTTAAATTTCAAAAAACAAGTTTGTGAAATATTTAACCAAAATTATTATATCCCAAGGACAAGCGACCCAATTTTCTCATGTTATGTGTTGGCTGGTACAAAAGTAACAGAAGAAAAGAGTGAAGTCAACAAGCTTTGTATATTTTAACAAAATAAATTAACAAATTTTAATCCTAAGAATAAAAAAAATACAAGTCCTATCACTAAATAGTTCTATTAGAATCCAGGTTCGAATCTCGACGACATACAATTATGGAAGGCGATGACGTCCGATGTGGTCCATGTACGAATATCAACAATTCCTCAATTGAATCACAGGTTTTGTTTCTGAATAATTCCAGAATATATTTCCATGAATATCTGTCAGAATGTTTTATAAACAAGTCAACTTGTTAAGTTTCCAGGAGAATAAATTATTAGATCTAAAAAACAGATGGAAAACAAACAATCTGGCAACTCTGACAAAAAGATATTAGGAATGTGTATTTAAACCCCCAAAACATATCAAGTCTCGCGAGATGGGTCATGTGGTCTTTTACTACAAGACATCTATCACGTGCACCAGTGTAGCCCCACTTAAGAACCAATAATAAAAAACGTTGTTTACACATGGTGATCACGCAAGCAAAGTATGGCCTTGATACTGACCAGTCATTTTAACTGCTTGTTTACGAACTTACCAACCCAAGACGAACTAGGTTAACTAAAAATAATTCTCATGTAACACGTTTAACGTCTTAGATAAACAACATTTACTAAAAGTAAATATCGAATTACTGAAAAAGTATTTTGAATCCCTGCAATTATCGTTAGAATAAAATGGAATGAAACAAAAATTAAATAAAAATAATTTTTAAACTAACACATAAACAATTTAATTACATATACGTAACACCTTATTAAAGAATAATAATGCTTACAAACTTCAAAAGGCTTATTTGTTTAATGGTTATTTTAATATTCCCTTTTCATTCCTCATCGGTGTTTCCTTGTTGTTTATGTGACATTACCAGAATTGCACGCAAATACAATTGGTAACTTGTTCTTCTACTCCGTTACATTTTCGTGTTAGTTGTCAAAGTACCTCATTACAGTAACATAAGTGCAACGATGCTGCTAATATGTTGAGTACAGGAGGAAGGCAACCCCCATCTTTCTTGCCATCAAAGACGAATGAATAGAAAAAAGGGCGGAGAAGAAATTGTCATGGTTCAATATTTCAATATACTTAAAAAAGGTCCCTCTGTTTTGTCGTGTACCAATCGGTTAAAACTCCGATGAAATCAGAATCCTCAAAAGCCGCATTCCTTAGCTTTATTTCGTTGATTGTTTCTGAACTTAATCTACTCACTATATGTTTATGACTATTGTGTTGTGCTGAGAACTCCATTCACTGCATACGGTCTCAAGCGAATACCCATAGCTAGATTATCCTGTTTGAGCAAGTTCGGAAATTGTTCTGTATTGTTTATATGTACATTTTTCAACATGTGGAAGGTCCCTACACATGGATACATCTCCTTCAGATATAGGTGATGACTCGAGCTAGGCCAAATTTTCACTTTCTTCAATAAGTGCTTTGCTGACTAGTCATGCGAGATTTCTCGTCTGTTCCAAAATGCTGCATTATAGTTTTAAATTCATTATTACCATCTCATGCTGGTTCTGAAGGGTTAGTTTGATCGCAAATACGTCTTTATTGTTCACCTTATGTTTATATTCTTTTTTTATTTATTCCGCTTATTTTACCCTTAGAGGGATATATAGTTTTGAAGGCACAATATACCTCAGGACAGAATTGTTTCATACAAGAAATGAAAATTGCCCTTTTTTAATTTTAATCAGGCTTGGCAATCTGCATTTATCTATTGTTAATTTCGAAATACTGCTGGGGGTGACCACCATGCCGTCTATTGTATGCCCATCTAGAATTTCAGCGGCAACCACTAGCAGCGTTTGAACCTGTCTCCATGGATTAAGTACGTACAATCGTGATGAAGAGTGCACCAAAGTCATGTGAACTGGATCCGATTCCGACGTCACTGCTGCTAGAGTGCTTGGATCCAATATTGCCTTCACTAAATGATGTCATTAATACCGCTCTCTCATCCGGGGAATTCCCATCATGTTACAAAACTGCAGTTGTAAAGCCTCTGCTGAAGAAACCAACACTCGACCATAACGATTTAAAGAACTACCGCCCAGTTTATAATCTCCCATTCATGTCAACGATCTTAGAAAAAGTTGTTCTATCCCAACTTGCATCTCATCTGAATTGAAACAGTCTTTTTAGCAATGTACAGTCTGCATATCGTCCTTGCCACAGTACTGAAACTACTCTTCTGAAAGTAGTTAATGACCTTCTCTCTGCTTTGGATAGCGGACATATTATAGTCCTCACTCTCCTTGATTTATCTGCAGCATTTGACACAATAGACCATGATATATTACTTCACCCTCTCCAGCATGTATTTGGCATTCACGATACAGCCTTACTATGGCTTAAGTCCTCCTTGATCAACAGGACACAAATTGTGTCCGCAAATGGAAAATACTGTTCTTGGACCTGTTCTCTTCATTCTATACACTCAGCCACTCTCAAGTGTCATAGATCATCATCAATTGTCTCACCAATTGTATGCTGATGATACCCAAATATACAAATCTAGCCACCCATCTGA
Source organism: Megalonaias nervosa (assembly GCA_016617855.1). Taxonomy (NCBI): domain Eukaryota; kingdom Metazoa; phylum Mollusca; class Bivalvia; order Unionida; family Unionidae; genus Megalonaias; species Megalonaias nervosa. The sequence continues at coordinate 11,040 of JAECUM010034353.1, forward strand.
AGTTGAAGCTACCATCCAAGGCGTAGAGAGGTGCATTTCCGATGTGAAATCATGGACGACATGTAACCAGCTGCAGATTAATGATGATAAAACTGAAGCCATTTTGATTACAACACAAAGACTTTCTCATTCACATCCTTTACCTCAAAATATAAATATCAGCAACAACAACATTAAATTCACACAGTCAGTACGAAACCTAGGTGTTACTCTCGACAGTACTCTCTCATTGCACCAACATGTCATGAACATATGCAAGGCTGCATATCTTGAGCTGCGACGCATCAGCTCCATTCGCAAGTACCTTTCAGTTGATGCCACTAAAACACTTGTGTGTTCCTTAGTACTTTCAAGACTGGTCTATTGTAACTCAATTCTGTCTGGTTCGTCTCAATATCTACTCCAGAAGCATCATAAAGTTCAAAACACAGCTTCTCGGATTATCCTTAGAGTACCACGATCAGAGCACGCCTCCCCCATGCTCTGTACCCTACACTGGCTATCCATTCGATCCAGAATTAAACACAAAATGTGTTCTCTGTGCTTCGTTTCACTGACGGGCTCCAGTCCAACATACCTATCTGACCTCACCCCTGTGTGTTCACCTGCAAGATACTTACGCTCGTCTTCTGACACTTGTATTCTCATTATTCCCACTATGAAAATGAAATCATATGGACAACGTTCTTTTGCATACCAGGTCCCAGCAACGTGGAACGAATTGCCCACAGAACTTAGACACAAATACACAGTGATCTCATTCAAGAGCGCTCTTAAAACTCACATATTTAAACTGCAAGAACAGACTTAAAGACCTAATAATGTTTCCTTACCTTAACTATTTACAGCATGTTTTCCGTTTTCTAATTTCGTGGAATTTGTTTTTATTTTTGTAATCATATCATTATATATGTTTTTTAAGTGTGGTCAAATGTTGTAAAACGCTTAGAGCTTCTAAAGATTAGGCGCTATACAAAGTCCTCATTATTACTATTACTATTATTATTATTATTGCTAGTATTATTATTATTAATAGTACTATCATTAAGTGCATGGGAGTCGAATAAAATATCTCTCCCCGCTTCAAGATCATTGTCTCTTATTTATATTAACACATTGCAGGCTCCAATAATCTGATATACTTAAAATTTTAGAAGCTTGTGTCGTCATTACAATCTTCATCCTTGGCTTTAAGCATGGATTTGCACACTTTCACTAATTCGTGCAATGTCAAGGTTAAAACTACAACATAATGGTTGATGCTGGGCCCAATGTGCTAATAATGTTAAATTAAGAACCATCTGTGTCAAACTGAAATATCCATATGTGCATCATCAGCGCTCTGACTATAAAAAGACGTATGTCTTGACAAGCATAACACGACCTCGACTGGCAGGGTAATATATATATAAAGAACTTTAAAGGTTAATTGTTAAATTAAAAATTATACTGCGCATAGTATTACAGTGCAGCATTTTCAACTAAATTGTGCAGTTCTCTTGCATCAGTGCTGCCCACATGCGAGAAATTTAGTGAAATTGGCTCCCTGGCGCACTCTAGCAAACTCTATGCAGATGTGATTGTAGATACATTTACAAGAAAATTTTCAATATTTGATAGCTGTTATTGTCAAAATGTTGTTTGCCTTCCTTTTGGCTAAAATACAGAACACAATTAAACGCTTGTTAATGTTCTGAACAACGATCGTCACTTTCGTATTTATGGTTAATCTTTTATGGTAACCCGTACACGTTAAACAAAATGATACGTTGATAATATGATATTGTCTTAAACCACACATTTTGCTAATTCCTATTGACTGTACTTTGATCTATGCTTCATTAACTGTGTTCCTTTAAAGACAATCATCAGCAGTTAAATAGCTGATGAACTTTGCAGAATTACACTCTATATTCTTGATTATTTCTCATCTTAAATTGCAGTATGTTGACATTTCCTTGTTCCAACACATTACACAATGCTTAATTGACACCGGAAGTGCCACATAAAATAATTGTGCACTGAAAATGACAAGTTTAATATAATTTAGAATGAAAATTTGCATGATAACATATCCTTTGGGAGAGAGTTCAATTCATTAGAGTCATCTGGGAGGTAGTGGAGAAGAATGAGAGATGAGGACAGACAGGGCCTTTTGGAGAGTGGCAATGAAGAGAGCATTATGAGGACTTTCGATGAAACATGCTAAAGGTGATCATAATATGAACTTTAATACGACCTTTCAAAGGGCTAACCATAAAATCATTAGATATAATTTCAATTTTGCTGCCTTTCTTTACTTTCTCCTGTTTGATATCTTTAATAATATTTGTCATGATCATGTGCTGCGTACTGTCAGGAAAAAGCCAATCGACGTAGCAAATGACGATAAGTGCACTATTCAAAATAGCCAACACTAAGAAAGCAGAATTTTAAAGTCTTTAAAATGTATTAGATCCCATGTGCGTTATATGGCAAAAGTTAATTAGCTTTTACTTCACTGTAGTTCAAGAATTGAAATGGATATCATAAGCAACAGACTACGTAATTTAGTTGCAGTGTTTCCTATTTTACAGATTGTACAGTACAAATAGAGAAGTAACGTAAATAAACATTGCAACGAAATCTAAATTAGCATCACATATGCTAATATTGCAAGAAAATTCCAATATTAAAAAATAAACAAGGCTTAAACTGATGAGTGTTTACAAATGGCACAAAGGCTACAACAGTTTATATAAGAATATTGGAGATATAAAATGCAAACATTTTCCTCCATTTATCGACCACAATGTAATTGCAAATTTTAACACGATCAATAAAATCATCAACAATGTATGTTGCAGGTCATGTCCTTCTACATACAGAGCTCTGATTAGTTACCGGTTATTAAGTTATTCTCTATGTTGTGCAGCGATTCCGTGCAATGTGTAAAAACTTTAAATATAAATCAACGCTGCTTTTAATGACACATCCAACCCCTCGTTAATTCAGCATTCACAATCCACTGGATCATCTCTTCGTACAGCAATATGCCATTGATGTATGTTTCTCGTGATCTTTTTAATATCACATTAGCAGTGTGACTCAATAAAATCATGGCCATCTATTCATGTGATACACATTAAAATCAGGAGAGTTACTCTAAATCGTAATAAGAGTTGTCAACGTTATGCACACCTGTCTAATCTCCTCAATGATAATGATAAAGACCCACGCAATCAGTATTGTCTCTTCCACTGACATCTTTTCGTGAAGTTTGGTGATTAAAATGTAGTTGAACAAGCAAAAAAATAACATGTTTGAAAGCTGAATCAAACAATGGTGCAAAATGAGTATTGTATTTATATACTGTATATACGTTGCTAGTTTAACAATGAATTTGCATGATCGATCTGGAGGAATAATGCATTAGTAAAATTCAAAAGCTGGCGCACTAAGTATCCTATATTGTATCACGCCAGCCCAGTTGCAAACATAATTCAGATCAGTTTACCTATTCAAGTTTTTTGAGAAAATGCTTCTAAAATCGCCAAATTGACATGGATAATTTGACATGTTGACTCCATGACTACTCATTCATTTGAGCATGTAAATATGTTTCAGTTGCTTACTGATGTATGGCTCATGCTGAACTGTACTATTAACAATTTCTATCATAAGTGTCCTAGTATACATTTATGTTTATATGTCCAAAAACGCATAAACTAAATGTAAAAGTGCATTCAGAGAGCTTTCTAGTTATAATAATATGTGCTTGAATAATTACTACACACCTTATAAATTCTACCCAGCGCAAGTCTGACTATCACGTGTCTTCGCAACAAGTCATAATTTAACAATCCAACAGGCATCATGCAGGTTAAGTCATAGGTATATTATCTGAAGCATTCAGGAGGTAAATGAAGTTGCAACCTGGTGTCGCATTTGATCTATATTATAATTAGAGAGTATTAACACACTATGCATTGGGAAAAATATTGAACCTACCACATTATGACAGAAAACAATCACAGGTGCTTAGTAGAAAAATAATAATTTATTCGCTATATTGATATATTTAAAATCATCCCTTGATTCATCTCCTGAAGCACCTACAGTCCCCGGTCTGAAAGCAAGATAATACATGTTATTTGTTACCACTTTTACTCACATATAAGCTGAGTTAAATCGGATCCGGGTGTATGTTGCTCGAAGGTTTCCTCATCTTATAAGAGAACGTATAAAGTATATATTAACACGAATAAGAAATATTCAGTAACCAGTAAACGGTGACAAAATTCCAAAGGGTTTTGGTCTGTTGTTCTTTTTTTTTTTAAATTTGTCTCATATGTAGGGTAGTTCGTATTGCAAATAGTGATTCGTAATGCCGCGAAAAAACATTTGTTTTTATAATTTGCCAGTTTCAATCCTTAGAAAGAAATAACGTTAAATGTATATAAGCTCTGTGGCATGCATAAGTGAAATTTAGATTTGATTGAGACTAAATGAGATAATTCTGTAATTCTCGTAAGAATATGGTAAAACAGATGAATATTGTCATGTAATCTTGAGTCAAAGGATGAATTATTCTTTCAAATGCAATGTATTTAAAAGGCTATTGTTTGTTGTGTTTCTTATATATATATATATATATATATATATATAATTCGTCCTTCCTGTCGAGTACGGATTTAATATATAGAACCAGTAATACATGAAGTGTAAAATAGTTCAGTTAATCATTTGGTCCTATGATATAATCACTGGTAAGATTGTATCCTATGTAGATCTTCAGGAATATTGGCACAATGCAATATGCTAAAAGTCATGTTTAAGTAACACTTATAATATGAAGGCAGCCATGTTACATATCAGATTAACATCCTGTTTAAGGAGCTTGGTATGCATACGTCTCTCAAGTTTATTGATAACCTCCAATGGCTTAGAAGGAGTAGTAATAATGTTATGGTAGATATTGCTGAGGTCACTTAATAATCATTATATTTACTGTGAGAGGAACAAAGATGTTTTGTTCCCTACATCATGTACTATATTTTATGTCTACTTGTCCATTACAGTAACAAGATTTTCATCATGCAAACCAGTATGGAATGAAACTCAGCCATCGAATAAGATATAATAATCTGGTTTTAAACGTATCATCTTATCTGTGATGATGCTGTTGCAGCTTTAGTAACGCATACTCAAGCAACCCGTGTTACCTGGAAATCTAATCTTTTCACGCTTATTATAAATTATTATGTGCTAAATCTTAAAAGAATCTAAACAATGGCATATAATATAGCCTCGTAGCCTCGTCATATGTTTCTTTCAAATGACCCTGTAAATTCCACGGTTAATGCTTGATCCCTAACAATCGCCATGTATGCTGGCGAATCTGGTTCAAGGTTTCTAGATGAAAGATTTTTCACCAAAACTTAAATTACCAAATCCATCAACGGTGATTCCCGTCTTTAAGCTCTGTCACTCCACACATGTTCTGATATTTGTATATCATATCGTAAATATAATTTCTATGTCTGAAGACAGTTCATGTATCACAGCAGTATCTATCACTGCAAGATAAAAAAAACGGGGACCATTGATCAATACAATCAATCATTGCTCATATGACCTTCATCTCTGATTTATGACTTTATTTCTCTTCCTTTCTCCTTGATGCATCTGAAGCCAAATTTTGATGATGACCCATTGATGCAATGAGGAGACATCGCCCTTTACAAACTGTAACTAGACGCTGACAACATATGGACGGATAATGTAGATCTTGTGTACCTACCGAGCTGTAACACCCATTGCTAAATAGGTAAAGTACCATAAGCTTATTACTTATTCTTCCCTCTAGGAGGTTGTTCTTGCAATTTATGTTTGCTCTCGAATAGATGAGACAAATAATGAATCATTTATTTTATTAGCGTTGTGTAAAAGGGAGGAATTTGGCATACACCCATGTGTGTATGTTTTCTGTTCCCTGACATAATATTATAAAATTTGTAATAATTGTAATAATAAGCAGAATGGCGAAAACATAAAGTCAACGAAAACAACACACTTTGGGATTTACATAGCTGCTATAAATCAGCTATACTGGCGTGGTCATTAGGAAAACTGAAGAGTGTGATTGAATGATTGATTGATTGAATTTTTAGGGCACACCAGCACCGTTAGGCTATTTAGCGCCATAACAAATGTTATATCTTTGTTCAGTTAAAATTGGCAAAAGGTTTCGTATCGACCAGAGATACGAAACCAAACAGTTGAAAGTAAAACGATAAGATGGTAACGGTGATAAATAAAGTTTCCCGATCAAGGGGGAATGTAAATGATGAACGATAATGAAAACAGATGAAAGGTAATTAAAATTTAGGGACGGTTTATATAGCAAAAAAACTGCACAAAGTGATAACATAAAAGCTATATCTTGTAGCAAATGTTTACTTCCTTCGGAAAGTCTATAACACAAGTCAGGCTAACTGTATCAAAGAGCTCCTTAATGTCATGCACATTGTAATACTGATTACGTGTAGGTTGGAGGTCGAAACACTCCAACATAAAGTGCCTAACGGTGTATGGTTCATTGCAAGAAATGCACTCTCGCGGGTCTTCTACTTTTAGTATATGGGTGTGGGTTAAATAAGCATGACCAATTCGAACTCTTGCAATGACTACCTCCTCCCTACGGATGGCTCTGTAAGAAGGAGACCATTCTCCTAGGGTTGGCTTGATGGCATGAAGTTTGTTATTTACGTCATCATTCCATGATGCCTGCCATTTCTGATGTAAAGATTCTTTGATACTAGGTTTAAAATCAGTATACGGTATTTTAAAATCAGATGGTTCTAGTGATAGGGGCTTCTTAGCAGCGCGGTCTCCTTTTTCATGACCTTTAATGCCAATATGGCTGGGTAACCAACAGTATACTATATTGTGGGAGGTACTCAGCTTAGTATGTTTGAGGAGAATATTGGCTAATAATGGGTTCTCCAGTTTTCTATTATGTAGTGACTGAAGTACTGATAGTGAATCGGAGAAGATGATGTTGTTTAAAATACGCTTGCTTTCAATATATTGCAAAGCAAGGTCTATTGCTCTGATTTCGGCTGAGAAAAGATGTACCATTTGACAAGCGAACTTTTCTTTTGCATTTTCCACTAATGAAGGCTGCAGCAGCCTTTTACTCATCTTTTGATCCATCAGTATATATTCTTGTATAATTTTCAAATTAGGTGAGGAGTTCATGATAAGAATTGTGGAAGATGGAAGGGTGTGTGTGTGGTGTGTATGTGTGAATACATCAAGTACACCAGATACAGCTCCGAATACAAGTGTAATTGAAAGCCGTCGTCTAGACTCCCGTAATAGTATCTTGTCAGATCAACTAGAATATATAAATATCGGTTTTAGCGATTCCAGGCTGCCAGCATATGAAATTCGTACTGTAGGTTTGATGCAATCTCCGGTAGAACAAGCCCCAAGCACCACAGCACCAACTTTAATATGCGAACCAGACAAAGGAAAAACATGTGAAAAGAAAATTGTTGAGATTGAAAACCAAACGAATCAAAATCAACTATCGGATAATAGAAATTCCCTACCCCAAAAGCATGAGATGAATACTATGAATGATATTAATAATAATTCGAAACCAATCCAGGTACGAATTAACAATATGGCATTCAGTGGAGTGAAGAGGAGCCCGAAAACAAAATGATTGTTACTGTCGCGTATTAAAGCAGACTAGGCCCCAGAAGAGCTAAAACATCTAATTCTCAGGCATGCATACAATCGAGGAGTAAAAATCACAAATGTTAGGATTCTTAAAAAGTGGTCAAATATGAACGGAGAAACTTATACCGTTCGTGTTACTATTCCAGAAAATCTGCTTACCAAAACTTTACAGCAGGGACTTTGGCCTGAATTTGTATTAGCCAGAGAATGGTACGATATATAAATGATCTCGTGTCCCTTAATTCCATGTCGATGAGCTTTTGTTTACTATTTGAATGGCCACTCTAAACATACTGACTTGGAATGCAAAGGACATTATAACAGGAAAGCCCTATCTTTGTTCTTTACTTCGTAAGGTTGATATTGTGTGCATACAAGAGCATTGGTTACATCCAGAGCAACATCGGGAACGACAGAATTATTGCAGTTGAAATTAGCCTGCGCGTTATCAAGTTGTTTATGCTCTGTGTGTGGTTTCCTTCCACAAAAGCCTCCTTAGATGATTATAAAGAAAAAATGGAAACAAAGGGATGCCTTTATGATGAATATAGTCAAAAAAGTTTTGTGATTATTTGTGGTGACTTTAATGTGGAGCTAAAGAAAAAAGAGTTTCCGAATAGTACAAATGATAAAGGTTATATACTACATTCCTTTCTTAAAAATAGGCATCTAATGTCAACATGTGATATTTCCTCTTCTGGAATACCAGGATATACATATTGCTCATCTGACGGCGAAAATTCGTCCTTGATTGACTACATTTTTATACCCGCCTCAAGAACAGATTCAGTCCGTAGTGCCAACATTAAAGATGATCATCATCTAAATCTATCCGATCATTTACCTGTAAGAGCAGAGTTGTTAGTTACAGAGGGACTCCTGGAATCAACATTTTCCAGATATCCAGTTACAATCAACTGGCGAGCAGTTTCGCCAGAACAGCAGGAGCGGTACAGAAGTGAAATTAACGAGCATTTAAATACAGTGGAGCTACATTTAAACAACATTGCAGATGTACAAAACGCCCTTGTTATTGTTGCGATTGTTTTATGCAGTAAAACTGACAAAAGTCTCCCGAAGAAAACCTTCCTGCCTCAACTAAAACCTTACAGGAAATTTACTAATGTGCCTGAACTACATAAAGAGATGAGAAAATAACACACACTCAAACACACGTGCATATATATATATATATATATATATATATATATATATATATATATATATATATATATATATATATGAATGAGAGAGATGAGATATCAAAGGTCAACAATATGACGTGCCTTAGACCACTCATCCAACCGGGACGATGTTTGTGAGAGAGGTGGTCGAAAGTTAGTATAATTTTAAAGTCACTTTAGCCAGTCACATACATGCGCGTAATATTCTTCAGGTAGTTGGAATTCACAGATACGGAAATCATGTTAAAGGGTAGCATGCCTGGTTACATAATGTTTATGTATTCCCCGAAAATAACGATGAGACCGAAAGGGAGTGCACTACTCAGGTATACTATATCGCTGATTGCAATCCACATACATTTCCAAGAAGACTTGAGTTGAATATTGTTGTAATATTTAAAAAAAAAAAAAATAAAAAATAAAAAAAAATAAAAAAAAAAAAAAAGAATGATTGTGTAATATTCCTCCTCAATGGCGATGATAACTAATCATGATGCTCAACTGAAATGGTTGAGCGGTCTTAGATTGCTTACCAGACATAATATGTATTTGACCTTTGGTACCCTGGACCGTCTGAAGTACGATTATGATATATTTTTTATTTCAACATAATATATGGAGCAATTTTAGGAGGAGATCGGCTATTTAACGCCATAGAACCTCGTCTCTAAATGTATCTCATAGGACGGTTGCTACAAAGAGAGCGCTTAACAATTACTTTGGAACCCATTTCATATGATTTGCAAGACCAATGAATTATACAAAGTGTTCTCCATTATGTGTAAAGTGTTTGCGCTTTCTAGCCAGCACCTTCAAAAATGCAGCGTGAGGTGGGTTTTATTTTTCAGCAACCCAGCAATATTGGATTCGTATCTTGAATAATGTTTCCAAACTTTGTCATCACATGCAAAAATTGTGGCATCCAATATATTGGACAAACCAGTCAACACATATCTAAACGTATGAACCAATATAGATCAGACATAAAAAATTATATCGATCAATCATTTTCATCTCATGTTGCCGCACATTTTTAAACAAAATTCCCATTCTTTGCAAAATTTCTCCTTTCAACCTACTGTTATAGCTGATTCTGAAATGGAAAGTCTGCTAAAGGAAACCTATTTGATTCACCGTCTTAGTACGGTATATCCAAAAGGTCTAAATTCCAAAACACTCTACGATATTCATTAATCATTTTTTAATTATCTCCCCTGTCTAGAATTTAGTTAAGAATAATTTTTGTTTTATTATTCTCATTTACTGAATAACTTGACTAGTGAAAATATAGACTAATATCATACAAATAAGTTTAATAATTCTTTACAAATGAAAGATCATTTTAATATTGATTCTGATTACATTATGATTAATTATTTATAAAATACTTATTCATTTTATGATTATAAATATTATGCACACCATAATTTTTAAATAAATTTTTATTATATAATTTGAGTTATGACACAGGGACAATCCCGGGGTTATAATCACTCTCAAAGCACTGAGTGCATAGGCGACTTTTATCCATGAGCTAGGGCCCAGCTTGGGGCTATAAATAGTCGCGAAGCACTGAGTGCATAGGCGACTTTAATCCATGGACAATACAAGTATAAACATTCGTCAATTATAGATATATATGCTACTCAAATGTGAATCATACATAATCAAATTATTAATACAACTGTTTATCTCTATTTATTCATATATATCTATATATATATATATATATATATATATATATATATGTAGGATACATTAGAGATTATCTTTGCTTACTTCAACCATTTTCGTTCATTAAGAATATTACATAAATTAATATTAACCTCGTTTTTCAGTCATAAGATATGGTGTTCTACCGTAAAAAGCCTCAGCAATCGAAAACCTGACCATGTCCTTTGACGCAATACTTCAAAATTGTTGATGTTATTCGATCTCCCTTCCACAATTCAGCTCCCTCTAAGAACTGAAAACAATATTAGCTAGGCACTATTTGTGTCCAAATGAACCTTTTAATAAGCACCTTGACATTTTATCCTTCTCTGTTTCTTTCCCGTGTAAATCTGTATGCAAGATCTGAAGTTGTCTACCGATCCAAATAAGAAAATTACATTCAAAATAAGACTGGACAGAGGGATAATTGTTTTACAGATCCGTCAACATTTTTCTAACTTCTGTCACATTAACGAAAAAAAGCACATTTGGCTTATCTGGATCATTAACTTGACTCACGCTGCTCTAAAATGGCGAATATAGCATCAATAACCCATGGCATAATCGCAAAACTTTGTATTTATAATTGCTAATACGTGTCAATAAAATATGAATATAATATGTTTTGCTTTGTTGTTAACAATCCCATAAGGTTCTCACTCAGACCAACCTAAGCTACACTTTTCTTTCATAAGAAACGTTT
>JAECUM010034354.1:0-43275 GCA_016617855.1 Megalonaias nervosa
AATTTTGGGTGATGTAAATGACACTGGCATTACGATGATGCCCTTTGCGAGTAAGCCACAGTTTGATTTCTTCCACAAACACAATGTAATCGCCTTGACTTTCTCGCAGGAGGCTGTACGCCGATTGCCACTCTTTGTAATACCACACGATACGTTGTGTTGGACGATCGATCAAATGATGTTTATGTTCGATCAAACGTTTGACAAATTCCGTTTTTCCTGAACCGCTCGGTCCAGCAATTAATATGTTAAAGGGATGGCGAAGATACAAGGCCTCCCAACTGGCACAATCTAAGTTTTCGTCGATGACTTCGAAAGTGCTGGAAGAGGGAGTTGAGGTAGTCATAGTGAAGGGAATGCCACTTTTGAAACGAACACAGAGAAGATAAGAGTTTTATACTTTTTTCAGGACAGGTTTATTTCAAAATATTTTTAGAATTGAACACGAAAGACAAAAATACATAAAAGCCAAATGGTTAAGAACATCGATAAAATACACATCGAAACAATCAAAGTGGAATATAAACAAGTCACTGTACAATATTTTTGGTGACGAAGGTGTGGTGTCCTAGGGACAGTTTGTAATATTCTTAGAGGCTTTACATTTGGCACAGTCACACACGGGTCCTCCTGGAATGGCCTTTCGGGGATGTCCATGTCAATGATGGTCCTGTCCTGAATGGAGTGGTTTTCCTTGTTGTCGGGTTCTTCTTCTCCTTTTGACACTGTGGCTAACGCAGGTTTAAAAGTTACTTTTTTTCACTGAACATTTGAATTTATGATCACAAATCTTGGGCATAGTTTGCCGGTTATTTTTTCCAAGCCTCGAAACCCAAACTTTTCCAGTCACGTAGATCTGGTCAGTGAGGGTTTAAGTCACAAGCTACACACACATCGTTATAAACATCTCCAGTGACTAAAAGTTGACGAATCTTTTCTTCCCGTAGAGGTTGAGACGTATCGAGATGAAAGCACAAGGCTTTTAACAGAATGAGTCTCTCATGTACATTTAAAGGTACCACCCTCATGTTCTTTTATGGTACCTCTTAGTACAGATCGTAAAGAGCCGCCCAGGAATCAGCTGGTAAATGAAATCCCGGAAAGGAAGTCGCTAAGATACACACCACATGACGACCCAAATTCCTTTAATACAGCTCTCGTAAAAAGTGTTGGTAATCCGCCACAGTCTTAATACTGTCATAAATTTCTTTCCACGGCAATTGTTATATCACTAATGATAAAGGTCGTTGCATGATAGCAAGTTTTCATACCTCTTTTTGTTGGAGGTAATAAATGTAGTTTTTGAACAGAACTGATCGTACTCCGTCGACGTATCCAAATAGTTTAGTCACTAGTTGACACACCACACACCGCAGAGAATTTTTCTGTACAGGTAAAATTTGATCGCGTTAAATATTTGTGTAATCCTCGAAGTCTTCCTCTGGAATTCGTTGTAGTATGGAAACTATGTAAATAGAATCGATAGCAACCAAAGTCTTCTGACCCTTGAGTAGTTGATCAATGTCTGACTATTGTTACGCTTTCAAATGAATCAGTTCTCTTATAGCATTCAGGTACCAGTGGTTCAAACATTGGTGACGTAACGGATGCAATTGTTCTTTGCGTTGGACTTGTAGTTTGATAAACTCCCGGTAAATACGTTCTCTCAACTTCACAGGCAAACCACAAATGTTCTCTTGTAAGTTATCCATCAAGAGATTACTGAGGTCGTCCCACTAAAGGTGGGTAGTGACAGTGCGGAGATCATCGAGCATGTTCCAGGTAATCGGAATCGTTCTGTTCCCACTCGTGAAGTGACACACCGCAACTGAAGCATTTGACTTTATCACCTTCGCCCAAGTAGGTAAATCTAGCTCTGGCTAAGTCTTTGGGGGTAGGTCCTCCCAGATATTTAGGCCATTTTCCTTGGAAGGTTTGGAATCGACTTTCAAAGTCGCAGTATTCAGACTAACGCACAGAAACGAATATTCTTTTTTCACAGGTTCATTTCGATGAGGGTATGGTGAAACCCGCAGTAGTTTGCTCAAGCATAGATGACATCCGTAGGAGGATGACATTGACCATGAAAACCAGTAAAGAGTCCACGATAACGAGTGGCATCGCTCTCGCATCCGTCAGGTTTGACAAGCACAGCATCACTTTTCATGGTAGGTATTGTAGCAGTAGTAGTCATAGCAAAGTTACCATGATGTGGCACTGAATCACTGAGGTCACAGTGCACGACACCCCTGCAATCGCAAGGCACAGCATCACACTCCACTTGAGAATCATTTAACTTGATTGGTGTCTGTTTGTTAGGATTCATCTTTCTCGCTTGGCAATGGTAGTCAAAATGAACTATCGGTCTTGGAAGTTTTCCACTTTATATGCTGACCAATATCAACGTGAACGTACGGTAAAGTGAAGTGGTTGGGAACACTGGTCCAAGTATTTGATTTCTTCTTCTTTCTCCTCGTCGGCGTGGTACAGCAAACAGGTGGCATTCGTCCGTCCTCCGTACAAAACTATCCCGCGAGTTCAGAGGGTCCATCAGTTTGTAACTTTCCCCGATGCGTTTAAACTCGGGATCGGTTTTCAAACGGTGTTCCCATATTTCCACCACTTAGTATCCTTGCTGTTCTAACTTTAAGCGCCGCTGACAAGTTGTCTGGTACAAGTCTTCCATGGTGCGTTGTAAAAATTCATTTTTAGTGTACCGTTGAGGGTAGCAGACCGGACATCCATGAAATAAGCAACCGTTAAACTCGTACACGATCTTAGGGTTTTCTATGTCCCAGCCATCCACCGAATATGTTCCGATGGTATTTTCGCCTCCTCCGTTTCTGGCATGTTGGATCCATTTATCTTCCTTGTCGCACATGTAATGTAGCCAGCATAGGGCTTTGACCGAGTTTTGATGTTTGACAAAATTAATCGTTTGAGGGTGGATGACAGCCAGGGTCTTCTCGGCCATAAATCGTTTGCGGTGCACTAAGGAACACGCTTTGGCAATGGTGCAGGCATTTTTTCAACGGATCGATCCCTCCGTGCTCCATGAACAATTCTCGAAAATTTTCCATAGCATCGCCATAAAATGTCCACGTCGGAACGGCAATACTTTAACATTTCTTCCTGAAAGTCGAAGGGGACTGAAGTGTGAGTGTGGTACCAAACGTGGAAAGCTTCTCCTTGTTCGGTACGCATGTTGTCGGGGTCGTAGTATTAAGCATCATGCAAATGGGGCAGGACGGCGTGTGATTGACTTCGGTATTGAAAAGGGCGGAAAATAGCCTTTGGCCATTTCTGTCATTCCAAATGTTTTAGGCATTCGACTCAAAGGCATGGCCGTGTAACTCATCGAATCTTTAAACTGCACTTGTCCCACTTGTATGGAGATGATTTTGGCTTCGTTCAAAGTGACTTTAGGGTGTTCGGTACTTTGTTCGGTATACTATTTCAGAAGAAACTGTCCATCGTATCCCGAGAAATTGTGAGCCATCACCGTGGTATAGCGATGGCAATGTCCGTAACGTTCGATGTCCTCTTGGCTCCACGTCTCGCAGATAGGGACTAAGATCCATTGCGTAAAATCGGTCAGTGTTAGGTCCTCGAAATATTTTTTCACATCCTCCAGGAATCTTGCTACAGTGGGAGCAATGGCAAAAGATAGGTTCTTGGATGCACTTCTCGCACGCTCGGTGAGCCACGCATAAATTAGGAATGTGAATGCCAGTCTTTTGCATGCATTCGAAATCGAAAAAGATGAAATTCCCTTTCTTCTACTGGTCATCTTCTTCATCCTCCTTCTGTTGGGGTTGGTGTTTTTGAATGTAGCATTCGTGTTTCAAGTCCACGATTTGGTGACAAATGTGACATCGTTTCTTTCCTGGACTTAGGCGTGCCTTGGCGCTATTGGTAGGTATGACTTGTCCACAAACAGAACAACATTTAAGGAGTTGACAAGCACTTTTCTGCTATGAACCTTGCGTCTTGAGATGTTGTTGGTAACAGGTATGGCTGACAATAATGAGCTGACAAGCTGAGCAATGCACTCGTTTCTGTCCTTCGTCAAGGCAGGTTTTAGGGGCCAAACATTCTTGACATTTCGATCCTGATTGCTTGTGTTGCTCTCGATTGTTATACCCATAGTCACATTTCTCACAATAATAACTGTATCCCAGGAATCCAGAGATACTGGTAATGGCATCGAAATGCCCATCGTGATGATAGACGTGAATGTATTTTCCGTCTTTGAAAGTGATGCCTCGAAGCAACAGAAGTCCGCGCACTTCTTGAGGGTGTACTTTCAAGGTGTAGCTTGGAGCTAGGACGTCTTGCAATTTTTGCATTTCAGGAATGCCACAGGTGTGTCTTTAGATAGCCCCGCTTGCTGTAACAGGAGTTCTGCTTCTCTTTGTTGTTTGGCTCGGTCCGATTGTCGAATAGTTTGTTAGGCTCTTTTCCATTTTGCCATGTCGTTCTCGTCGGCATTCGTTCGTCCCACCACGATGGCACGGGCTAAACACATCTTGTCTTGAGTGTTGTTCATTTGGACGATGCTGCGCTTGATGATGCGGAGGTCATCCACCAGTAACACCTTTTTGCGTTGTCTGGTCCCTTTGGGAAGAGAAACGTGGGCCATGTACAGTGTCTCTTTTCCATCAGTGATGTGAAACTTAACGTTGTACTGTAAAACGTGTTGAATCATGTCGATGACTTTGGAAGGTGTCAATTCTGATGGACTGTAAAACTCGATCCAAACGGGGGACTTCAGACTGTCGTGATAAATGAAAAGTGTCAAGCGATCGTCCTCTTTGGCTTCACATTCCCGTTTTAGTGTGGTTAACAAAGAATCACACAAATCGGTGATAAACTCTTCTGCTTTCTCCAACGGTACGTCGGACTTGAAATCTTTGAACTTCACCGTGTATGTGTAGGCTGTGGTTCTAAAGTTTCTAGAGGAGCGTTTATCCGTCTTTCGAATGTGGTAGTAGTTTTCAGGGGTTACTGGTGGTGGACTTTGGTTTGACGTAGACTCTCTGGGTCTGGATTCTGGCTCACTCGTGTCATCTTCGAAATCGCTGGCATGAATTTGAGCCAAGACTTCAGTTACTGTGCGAGGCGATAGGTCACGTTTCTGCCTCTTACTTTCTTTTCTTTTCTTCACGAAATGATACGATCGTTTCATCTTGATTGCAAGAAGTAAAGTGACTACATTTTAAACGTCATGGTCCCCTATATATCAATGTAAGGCCATTGTCTTCCCTGTATAAAGGGTTAGTGTCTTCGTCAAATTATTCATTTCACTCTAAATCCTATCAGAAAGATGGAAGAGCCAACACAGATCGAACTTATGATCAGAGCTTTGCCAGGTGTCATACGAAGGTTTTCTTCAGAGAAGCTGATTACTCCCCCTTTCCTTTCAAAATAAAAGTCAGGATACTTGCTATATTTGTCAGAAGAAAGGGCATTGGTCTTCAGAATGTGCACAACGTCAAAGCAAGACAAGCGTCAAAAGAGACAAAGGTCAAGATACCTGTTATCATTGTGAAGAGAAAGGATATTGGTCTTCATACTGCCCTAAAAAACAACAGGAGCAGAAGGAAGAGAGGGGTTCCGACCAGGAAGAAGAGGTACCCTCCGAAAAGGAGGAACCCAGACACACCCAGAAAGAGACGAAAGAGAAGAAAAGAAAACGAGAAGAAAGCGAGGAAGAAGAGGAAAAACCCGTGACACTGAAAAAATTCAAAGAAAGGAGAGAGTGAAAAGACAAAGATGAAAAAAATGAACTTTTTAAAGTGAAATATTGTGAAATTGGATTGTAAATTTGTACCAGAGAATATACCAGAAAGAAAAACATAAGTGTCTCTTGGTTTTGATTTTTATAATAAGGATCTACATACACGCACTCACGCACGTCCATCATGGGGGAAAAAAGGGATTCTGAGTTTTAATTGATTTTGGCAAACATGGAGTAGTCTCTTTTCATGAGAGATAGGTGGCCCTGAAAAGGACCGTTGGGTGTTTGTTTTGGTTTTATATATATATATATATATATATATATATATATATATATATATATATATATATATATATATATATATATATATATATATATATATATATATAAAACAATTCAGGAACGAAGTAATGAGCTTTTACTGCCTTATCCCTTTGCCACGGCCAACGCCTACTTCTGTACCTGCTACTGTCGATGATTTGGTAGAGATCACTAGTGTTGGTATCTCAGGCGTATTAAGTGTGTGGACGGGGTTGGAATGTTTGGCTCGGAAAGGTCTTTTTCTCTTGGGTCGTATTAAAGAAGTCTGATACAGTTGTTTCAGACTCCTTAACTCTGCCAAAATGTCTAAGAGTACCGTCACCGTTTGACTTTCATCGTCCTCTTTCTCTCCTAGACATTATTTCTTCTCTGCTTCTTCTTGTTGTCGTTTTCTTCTTGCCTCTTCTTCTTCTCGCTGTTGCTATTGAATGAGAAAGGCTTGTTCTGCTTCTTTCTGCTGTTGCAAAAATTTCTCCAATTCTTCTTTCTGTCTGTTCAAAATCCTCGACGTACGGTAAGGAAGGAGAAGGTGGTGAAGGTGCTGGTACCGGAATAAATTCTTGTGAAGACGAGAGAAAATCCACTAAATCACAATTAAAATCGTTCTCTTCTGGAAGTAGGACTGTGTTTGCTTTGGTAGCCGCTGATATGCCATCACTTCTCTTTTCCACTGCCGGAGCACCCCAATTCATCGTCTTCTTAGTTTCCGTCATGTTCTAACTCTGACGCATTGATTCACCGCGCACAGACGCTAGCGCATCTATATAGGGAATGTGATGTCACAGTCAGCTTTCTTCGGACTGGAGGACAGACTCCGCACTATGACTGAATTTTGTAACGCGTGTTAGGATTGGTGAAAGAACTCAATCCGTTTAAATCCGTTCTTCCACTAGAAATAACCGAGGTTCACCTCATACCATTCACCTGTTCTCGACACAAGATGTGGACTAAAGTAGAATCGTTTACCCTCCTATCGTCGATGCTGTTCAACCCAGACTATCCCATGTACATCAGATCATCATGGGCAATTACCCAGATGACTGATAATACAGCCCTTTGGAAACGAAGAATCTATGTGGAGAGGCAAGGCTGTCTGAAGAGAGTCTTAATCTACGGCCCAGAGGTCAGACGAACTTTGAGGAAGAGAAAAAGATCAGTGCGATGCCCTCTATGTTAACTGAATGGTGTTAACATAAAAAAAACCAAAGGCCCTTTTCAGGGCCATTCCATCGCCTCGAAAAGATATATATTCTCTCTTGCCTAAAAAATTGTTTAGTCCATTTTTGGTATGATAGATTTATGTTCATAAATCTATGTTTGTGTCATATGTCTATGACCCTATGTCTCTAATCCTGTCTCTAATCACGTCTCTACGTCTGTGTCTCTATTTGTCTCTAGAGTAGCGCGTATTCAGGTCAGCCCCTTGCCACACCGTTCCGCCCGATTGAGGTCAGCCACTTGCAACATTGTTGTTCTTTCTGTCATTATTTAAGTTTACTAAACAGCGTGTATTTTCTTTCATGATTCAATTTTGCTTTTAAACAGCGTATATTTACTTTCTTTTATGATACAGTTTTGATTTTTTACTATGCAAATTTTCTTTCTCTCATGATTCAAGATTTTGTAACAGCACATCTTTTCGTTTTCTGATGATTTAATTTTTATCAGCATATTTTCTTTTTCTACGATTCAGTTTTTAAAGTTTTTCTTTAACAGCTTGTTTTGCTTTTTCTCATGACTTAATTTTTTGTAAACAGCACATGTTTCTTTCTCCCATGATTCAATTTTTGTTTTAAAAACAGCTATCATCAAATATTACTTAAAACTCTGTGAATGCTAAAATAATAAGAAAGAAAATAAATGTATTTTAAAATGTATTCATACAGTTTCCATACCAGAACGATGTGTATTACAACATCAGAATAGAATCACTTCCACAACACCATAGCTCACTCATTAGGTAAGAGATAATATTAAAAATTATTGTTCATTGATATAATAATGTGCATAACACTTGTAATTTTTGTATTGTTATTTTATACCACTTCGTCAAATACAAATATTACGGAGTCAGATCGTTATCAATGTTGTCCTCCTCACTGTCGTCTTCTTCATCCTCGGGATTAAAATGAAGCACATTATGAAGAAATCATTTTGCTCTTTCCTCTAAATCTACTGTATTATATGAGACTTCATCAACCGATACTAGCGAGGGATTGTGGATGCAGGAACTCCACAAAACTCTTCTGCAAAACATATTCCCAATTCCAATTAAAATAATAAACACAGTATACACTTAATATACTAAAGGTTTGAATAAAAATTATTATTAAAAACAAAATTTAGAAGAAAAACTCATTTCACTGTGTCGTTAATGATTCTTTCAGTTTATTTCTATTTTTATTATAAACCATGAAAATATTTTCAGCATTTAATGGACTTTATAAATATTCATTGAAAAAGACTTGATTATAAGATCAAAGATAAACTTGTTAGTGTTATAATCTTCTGTTCTTCAAAATTCAAACATTCTTAAATATTAATAATTAGTTTAAGAAACAAGAAAATAAAGCTTCAGTTGGATTTTAACATTGTTCCCTCGGATAGTTGTGTAAAAATATTAAAAATGTGTTAAGAATTCTACCGCTTGCGCCGCAGTTATATATTTATTACATAAAGTATGCCTAATTGATGTACTCTGTATTAACTTGATGTAATCTGTTTTACAATTAATAAATTCAAATTTGTGATTGTGATGCTAAAATGCAATATTATTAATATGGACCTCATACTTAATTTAATATGGACTTCATACTTAATTTAATATGGACCTCATACTTAATATCATAAATATCGTCCAACTGTTGCACTCAATATTGACATGCTTCAATCTGTACCTATTGAGCATTATTACTAGCAGTGTTTTACGTTGAATTAGAGTTTTACTAAATGATTTACGTTTTTTGAAGTAGACTAGATTGTTTTAAATATTCGAATGATCGTTTCAAACATGGATGTGATATCTACGTATTTTAATTTTATTGTGATTTCAAATTGGTTAAAATTTATATTAGAATGTTTTTAAAAATCCTTAAGATACACTCCAAGATTGATGCGATATGTATATGTGTTGATTTTATGGTATATTTAAGACGTTTGTGATAAGTATATCTTGATTTTATTATGATTTGTTGAAATGTCTTACAATTACTATATATTTTTCAGAACTGATATGAATGAATGAATGTATGACTGACTGACTGACTGACTGACTGACTGACTTTATTTCCTCTTCAAAAGAGATTTCATTCAGTTATTTTTCATTATATACACTATAAAGATAGGAATATAGCTTGACATTAATGGATTCGCAACACATTAAATCTGTAGTATATATCTACAAAAGCCGAGAAACACAATGTCTAAACACATGAGTTAGAGAGCTCACTGCAAGCGAAAAATATAAGCAACGGAGATTAAGAGAGGGAAGGAAAAAAAAATAATTCGAATTATTACATTTGACTGGAACGTATGTATGTATGTATGTATGCATCTATGTATCTATGTATGTATTAGAGGTTCGCGGTATACTTGTTTTACCGCGGTATTGTTTTCGGTGATACGTAGCACGGTACCTTTTCACTGTACCGGTACGTTGGTAGTTTCCGTCAGCAAGGACCATGTATTCATTATTCATGACGAAAATGTTTTTAAGTTATCGTTTTTTTACACAAGGGTTGTCTCTTTCACAAATTAGCGGTGAATATTACCAATATAATTATATTTATGATCCTTTAATCACATCTTTGACACATGTTACGTCTAACGCGGTGGCCAAAAGGAATACTGTGAAACATATTTGGGCCAAATCCAACTTTAGGAAACATTTCAGACAAAAACTCCCTACTTGTATACTGTCTGAACTTTGCATAATTTCTCAGGTCCACTAGATATGTTCTCGTTATTGAGTGTGTTTTATGTTTACTGACCCTCTCTGATAAATATTTTGACCGGGCGTTGGCATGCTACTCAAAGTTTCCTTGCCTATTACATTAATAGTGTAGCTAGAAAATTGCAGGCCTCAGTACCAACACCTCCTGTTTTTACCACTAAGCTCTCTAATATCAGCAGGATCCCTTTGACAGTTATCAACTATAGTAGAAGCTTAATCAGCCACCTTTGTTACAGGTTTTAGATTTCAACGTTAACAACAATTAACATACACATAGCAAATTCATCTAACATAAGGTGCTGTACAGTATGTTTCCAAATTATGTCATGAATAGAATATCATGCTATTTTGATATAAATCAGAGCAAAATACGTTTCTCGCTAATGACAGAAGAAAATTAAACGTTTCCTGGTACCGAGCTCTAGTATGTATGTATGTATGTATGTATGTATGTATGTATGTATGCAGACATATATTCATTGCTTAAAAGTAGATTGGAGTCTTTCAAATTTCTAAAGATATACTTAAGAAGGATGTGGTAAGTATATGTTTGATTTCGTTGTGATTTATTATCTACATTCTAAAGTAATCGTCGATACGATCAGATTTAAATCGAATACTCCTTTCAAGGAAGAAAACATAGCATTTGGCTTTAGATGATTTTGATTCGTTAGTTTACAGTCTTTGAAGTATATTAATTTCTTACAGGTCATAATAAATAATTCCAAAATGGATATCATATTGATATATTTTTTGTGCATATATAAATTGTTATCGACTTTTCATGTTGTGTATGATAGTTTATAAATGTTGTCAGACTCTTATATTATGCATGTAGGTTTGATGTAAGTTATTCTAAGACATTAAGTCTATTCTGAGTATATATCTTTATTGCCATTGAAAATAATATTTCTTTTGGTTTCATCATATATCATAAAAGTTAAACATGATTGAAAATAGTGATTGTTAGATATTTCTATAAAGTATCCCAATTTTTTAAGTAGATATTAATGCTTTATATGAATAAAAACGAATCATATAACCATTTAAAATAATTTCTAAATTTTGCAATCTTTTAAAGGAAAAAACCCACAATTTTTAAATACATTTGTGCAAAATTTATTTAACGTAAATTATACTACAAGAGTTACGATTATAGCTACTGAGGAAAAGTAGAATTTATCTATAAATGCAATCATATGGTGAGAGATACAATGGGTTTGAGAATGGGCCATATTTATTAATGCTTCCACGGTTGAGTGACTGGATATGCCTGAGTAAATCATATCTATTAATGTACAGTTGGTTTCATATTTGGAATGTGTGTGTGTGTGTGTGTGTGTGTGTGTGTGTGTGTGATTTGGATTTTTAACGTAGCTTTAACAATTTTCAGACATATCGCTACGATGTCTGCAGTGTGGCAGTTTATAGTGATGTCTAGCACTGGGGCATCATGCCGCAGACATGTAACATGATGTCCCACCCAGTCACATTATCCTGACACCAGGCAGACCAATCCTAACACTAACCTCTTAATGATGAGTGTCAAGCGAGGCAGCTGTTAGTACCATTTTTATAAGTCTTTGGTATGACTCGGCGGAGGATCGAACCCACGACCTCCCGCATCCGAGGCGGACGCTCTAACCACTAGGCCACCTGAACGGTCTGGTTTCATATTTGGAGCGAGGTGAAAAGGTTTAAATAGATGATATCTATCAGTCTTTCAACATGATAGATAATTCGAAAGTGACCTGACTGGTAGATTGGATAGTAGACAGGCTTACCTTGTATGGTTTTGATTTAGTCTCAAAATCTCTCAAGCAATTAAATAAAACGTTCATGTACATCATATTCTTCAGAAGGTTGTGCAAGTAGTTTATTTTGTGTGATCTGTGTTTATGAATACTTCCCATTTAGCACAACAAGACATTTTTCTCGTTCTTGTAGCCAATGCAATTCACTGAAATCGACAAAACTACCTTTAAAGTTACAACTACGCATGTTGATTTGTGCTTGGGTGATGTCTTTTGTGAGTAATGCTACTTGATATAGAGAAACTTTATTGTCGACATGATAAATAATTCAGTAAAATGGCATGGCTAGTAGATTTGATCAACATAATTATCTTCTATGATTTTGATTTGCTTTCTGAAATCAATCAGACAATAAAAATGGTATTGTACAGCATATCCTTCAAAATGGTACTGCATGTAGTTTTGTTTGTGTGATGTTAAGTTATGAATACTTCTCATTCAGTAATGAATACAATTTTTCTCCGTTCTGGCAGCCAATGTAATTCACTAATATCATTGAGACGATCTTTAACATTACAACTACGTACGTCCATTTGCACTTGGATTATGTATTCTGAGAGCATAAAACGTATTCTCTAAAGCATCACCTCTTGAATAAACTTATTTGACATGTTGATGTGTAATGTCTTGGATTCATTCACCCATAAAACTGTAGTAGTCTTAACGACAGCCTTACGCACAAAATGAAACGTGCCTTCATAATTTTCGGGGGAGAACACTGATGTTATGTGCCGGTTTGCGTGGCCAGGGAATCGAAATGGCGGATATAGAAGCACACACGTTTGACGACATCAAGTGAAAACAAAGGATAGTGCGATCTTCATTTCACCCGCGAAATCCATTCGTCAGTCAATTCCTCAAAATGTCCTCTTACTCCGCCGGCAGTTTATCTAGTGTGACATTTGTTTACCCCGTTCCGTGATGATAACGAAATGCGTGACCTTTGTTTAACCACAGGCGGAAGTTTTCTACTACTGATGTCATCGAACCTTTCTATTCTGATCTACTGTATAAACTAAACATTGTACCTAGGAATGGGAAGATATTACTGTATATGTAGATTAATAGATTCATATATTTTGTTGTTTTCCATTTTTATATTTATCCACTCATCCATTCACTGAAATCTTGTTTTTCAGGATGCAAATAAATAGCTAGACTGCCTCTCGAAAATAACCTTCACTCACAAACTTGTGTTTAAGAGAAGAAGAAATTCGAAATTTTTGAACCTTTGCTCTCCTTGATTGGTCGTGGGAAAATATGAACAATTTCTAAATGTATGACTATCCATTCTCTAAAAAAAGCAAAGAATAACATCAATCATTACAGGATCAATGTCCCTGATTCAGTTGTAATTATTAATAAAGTTTGAAAGATTCTGGTTTATATATATACAGTGAAGGACATTATGTATTTATATACATTTGAGTTCGTCAGTCAATTTGAAAGTATGGTTATGGTGACCAAGTGCATGTGAGTGTACATGTTAATTTGGAATATTTCATAAATAATAATATATACTTCTTGTATATAATGTACGGCCTACATGATTTTTAATGTCATGGAATTTTTTGTTGCTGTTTTCTCCTGTTATCTAAATGTAACGTATTAAATACTAACCAAATTTCAACATGAAAACTAGTATGAACGCATTACAAATTCCATTGTGTATATGTTGTGTTACGTATATGTAATTTAATTACTTGTGTGTTACTTTTAATTTTTTTTAAATTTTATTTTTATTTCATTACATGTTATTGTAATGATAACTTTATTCACTGGATTTGACATTTTTCCGGAAAATTCAGTTCAGTTCTGTTTTGACTTGGTAAATAACCAGTATTGATACATTGTATTTTTAGCTGACCTAGTTCCGGACCTTGATTCAGAACTGGTAAACAACTTTTTATTTTTTTTTCTTTCTTAGAGTGAAAATCATTGGTCGTAATCAAGGTCATACTTGGCTTGCATGTCAGTTCTATGTAAACTATTTTTTAAAATTTTTATTCAATCTTATAGATTCGTTCAGTAGAATCAAATTCGTCCATGGCGTACGTGACAGCCGACCTGTGGTGTTACTACGCCGTTGGAACTACGTGACCACGTGACCCCATCATGTGATCTAAAATTGCGGGTTAGGTGGCGCTCTACAGTTTCGTATTTTGCATAGGGTTAGAATTTTAAAGAAAAAGAATTCCCCCGGGTTTCCTCACTAGTTATACTGACTATTTAGAAAAGACCTTGTATATCTTAGGTATTGTTCAAAGAACCTTTAATTCCCTTTATTTTGGTGTATGATTGAGGGGTGTAATATGGGTCATAAAGTATACAGCTTGGCCTTACTCCAGATATGCACATTTAAAAAAAGTGCTAGCTCCACTTGGTCATTTTCACTTCCTGAACTTCAGAGGTCAATCGTAAAAAGAGCCAATAACTTTTTTACATTTTATATATTTGGTAATTCATTCATTGCACTTTCAGAAACTGGTATTGTCTAGTGTAACAAAATTCATTTTCTCTATTTTAATAGCTGCTAAGGATAGTGCACTTTAGACAAATTCAGGCTGATTTTTGGAGCACAAGGGATCAGTCATTTTAGTTAGCAGTGTGCTAAGATCATTTACAATTTCCAAAAGTACAATATCCAAAGAAATGTCAGTCACATTACATCAAAGCAGCATAAAGGTATGCCAACATTCTCTCCGCTGTGCATGTTTTAAATGCAAACAACTTCACTTTACATACGTCACTCTCTCAAAAGTACATAATGACTGGTAAGTGCCCCCTTAAAACTGATGTTTCATAGTGATTTCAGTCAGTCCTAATTCATACCTTCGGGCTCAAAGGTATTATTTTGTTGTTGCCAGTTGAATTGAGTTCTTTTTATTTAAAATAATTTATTTTCCCTGGAGACTTTATCTAGTGCTCATCATAATTCTTTGACAAAGACTTTTACTGAAAATTATTCGGAATTCTAAAGCCGGAATATAATTTTTAGTGATTCAACAAGGAACTGTTGACACGATAACACAGAACAGGTTATAGAAGACGTCATCGCCTTCCATCTTGGAACTTCATCGGGATTCGAACTTTGATTCAATTAAAACTTTTTAGTGATAGGACTTATATTTTTAAATTCTAGGATTATTTTTTGGATTAGATTCACAAACCGTAAGTCCTTTTTCATAGTTTTACATTGTTTTCTAGGGAAATAAATTATTCTGTTAAAATTTACAGTTGTACATATATACTATGCCAGTTTGTTGTGCATATACACTATGTCAGTATGTTGTACATCCATATGCCAGTTTGCTGTGCATTTAGACAATGAAAGATTTTTGGGCATATAGACTATGTCAGTTTGATTTACATTATGGACTGCCAGTTTGTTGTGGGAACTTGCATATTATGTTTTGTTGTGCATATAGACAATGCCAGTAGGTTATAGAATATGCCAGTTTGTTGTGCATATAGAATACGCCATTGTGTTGTGCTGACAGACTATATCAGTTTGTTGTGGGGACTTTAGAAGAGTATGTGTAACTGAATATTTATATATATTATTTACAGGTTGCAATTGCTATTGTTAGACAATTTCATCACAGGATTATGGAAAGCCGCTGATACCTGATGGTGATTAAATTTTTTTCATATACGTTGATAAGGATTACAATTAGCGGTTCCTACTACAATTAACAAATCCTAAAACGACGTAGATTAAAGGTTTGCCCTATATTTTGATATGGACTAGAATTCGCGGCTCCTAAAACACTTTCTTTTAATCTACGGCTCAGCTCAAGACCTCAAAACATCTGCAACTCAGTCTTCCAGATATCCAGAACACCTCGGCCTATGACGCACTTAAGCAATTACTTTTATCGTTTTTGAAATCTGCCTCTTTCATGATGATATCTCTCATTCCTTTGGAAATATTAGATATTTTAACAAAGAGTGGATAACAAATGACAATGATAAATTCCCTCATACTCTTCTTTAAGGAGCTTTCATCCATATAACCCCTTGTAAAGATGGTGTAGTACGTCGACCATTCGCACATCACAGGGTCTATTTCTTTCTCTGACACCAATGCTTACATGCTCCGTAGGAAATACCGTATTGCAGAGCAACATCAATATCACACAGAATAGAGCAGAGCAATATCAATAACACATAGCTTACAGGAAAAATGTTACATGGTGGTTGAGTTGGTTATCGTTATCTAGAGGATGATCGACCACGGTGTTACTGCCCGGATCGAGTCGATAATTAAAATATTTGATTAATGGATGGAATAAATAGAGATCTGTGAACATATATATATATATATATATATATATATATATATATATATATATATATATATATATATATATATATATATATATATATATGTAAAGGTGCAAATTTCTGTCGATTTATAAAGAGCACATTAATTTGGGCAGGTGAACGATTAATTAGATTTATGGGGATCGGCGCGTGTTAAATCACCATAATGCACGGATTGTTAATGTCTGTGTCATGAGAGAAGTGATTCTTAATGAAGCGTTCGTTTATTTAACAGTCAGACAGACTGGAAGGATAGGGTTAACTTTCGATCTTGTATCGGAATTGTCAGATTTGAAATTGTCAAGGATCATTTATTTGGAAATTTAGAGGTCACTCAGACTATAATTTTGGCGCCTAGTTATAAAAGGCGGGAGATATATTTAATCCGGATTGGTTACGAAAATTCCTTGGTTTTAATATGTCCCATCACAAAAAGTTTAGTCAGTCTATGTTTTTCTGCAAGAGAAAACAAAGGTAGAAGACTCCGAGGTCGAATTTAGAAGAAATTCACTCATAAAACGTTTATCCAAGGGATCGGATGTCTGGAAAGTCGACGGACACAATTTTGGCGGTAGAAGCGAGCAAAGCTTGAAAGCACAAGGTATTTTGCGCCAGTCTCATGTAATTCGTTGATATCAATATAACGATTTGTTTGATTTATTTGCTTATATTTGCATGAATTTATTTGTTTAAATTCGTAGATCAGTTTTCTTGATATGAATACAACTGTGTGAGTTCATCTATATGAATCCGTACAATGATATTCTTTATATAAGTTTGACGAATTGTTTGAATGTGTCGTCTTGATTGTTATAGGAAAATATGTATCAAAGAATTTCATGCCTTACTTTAGTTGATACGAGTTACGAGAATCCGTGTGAATTCACCGACCTTAGACGACTTCACGTATGATAAAGACTTGAGTGCATATTGACTGAAATTAACGTTGTTAAACCATGAAGTGAGATTCCATATATGCTAGAGGCTTGCATGTGTGTATTCGCTAGAAATAACGTAGTTAAGCCATGTAATGAATTTCATTCATTCATTTGTGTAATTGAGACGAAAACAGAACTGTTATGTCTCGGGTGATGATAATGTGAGTCAGGTTGAAATAGCCGTTAGGAAGTACATTAATCTTATGAAACTAGGATTGTTTATGGTCTGCCATATTTAGCTTGACCAGATAGTTTTTGGTATCTGTCTGAATTCCGATAGAACGATATCTGACGTAACGAGAGGGGAGTAATGATCTATTCCCAGTAGGATATCTGACAGAAGATTTAGGTTGCTTCTTTGTTTATTTTTGGAAGGTGAAATAGCTCCACGGGACGTATCCACGTACCTACCTATCGAGGTATTTTAATACATTAAAGATGAAAAAATATTTGACCGTACTAATTAAAATTGGTTTGTCAGCTGTCTTTGATACAAGCATTTGCTTTTGAAAAGTATTTGTACATAAAAGTTCTGGCATAACACACATGTTATATTTTAATCCCGAAGATCCAAGTCAGGAAATACTCGTTCAAGATGACTATCCTGGGGACCTCATATAAATTTTTTTTAACAATAAATCACAATATTGTCTGTTTGTCAGAAATAACTTCATTTCTTTTTTTTATATAGATTTTGCATAAATCCCCGTTTGTTTGCACCCTAACCGATTTCAATAACGAAGATCTATCATGTCATAAAAAATGCACAGGACTTAGTCCTTTCATTCATTGATTTATAATTTCTAACCTGACTTTGACCAGGATGGCCCTAACATTGTCATCTTCTGCGCGTTTCATAATTAACGGAGTTTCCATATCAACGCGGTGCCACATTCTGTACACTATGAGCAAGTCTATTTTCCTCTGACAACACGTAGTTCATCCTATTCGGTAACTGTCGGATAATTCCGTAAGTTACCATAAAATTGAGAGCTATATCCCTTTGCACACATGTAAATAGAAATTACACCGCTTGTTAAATCCACATGAATTGCAAATTTGTAGTTGTCGTTCTTTTCCTTTACTTGATTCGGCATTATAAATAACGGAAACAGACGAGGTACTATTTACTTTTATGCACATACACGTATAGTTGTGCATCCACCCCTCCGCTGAAAATGGACTTGACCAGGAATATGATATGACCGACGAGCAGAGTCTTTTACACTGAAAATTACCGATTGGTATGAAACGCTCAGACGGTAATGGTGTTAGGGTCCCTGGTCATAATCAGGTTTGAAATTATAAATCAATCAATAAACTGACTACGTTTATGTGCATTGTTTTAAATCTCATTTATGCTTTTCGTGTTTTAAATCGAAAATGGAGGGGGGGGGGAGGTTGTTTGCAAACAAACGGGGAGGTATATTCAGACTATAGTAATATGCGTGATTTCGGTTCAACTTCACTATTCGTCTTTCGGTATAAACGTGGAACTTTCAGGTTATTTTGTCTTTCGTGTTATAGGGACACTTAATTTCAAGCATAATCTATGTATCATTTCGATGAAGCAAATATCGTAATCGACGATTAAATCAGATTTCTATTTTAAATATACGTGATAATAGTCTGGTTCCCTGCTTAGTATGCTCCCTGCGTTGCACTCCGCTATACTAAGTCAGGTGAACGCCGACGCCATATTGTCACGTGATCAAAACAAATGGCCTCGTATGGAGAAATCTCGTTAATCTAACCGTGGCACATTTATTCCTTTAATATTCTGTTTGTTAGTGACACAATGCGAACTTTACTAATACTTTCGATTTGAACTATAGCAGTCGTTATCTTGTGTTCAAGCTTAACCAGCAAATCGGCGACGTAGGTATTTTTTTTACAAATATTTCTACAATTAGGCGAAGACGAAGTATAGGGAGTGAGCATACTAAGCAGGGAACCAGGCTGACGTGATAACTGATGTTGACATCAGCTTGACATGGAAGAAAAATGGCGGCGAAAGGTGCGCGCGCGTTGGATTCTGAGTATTTGTATACAAGAGCGTGACGTCAGTGAAGACAACCCATAGGGTGTGGGACGATATAAATAGTAACGCCGCTGAAAATTCTGATAGTATATTATGATATTTTAAAGGGCTTGCTGAGACAATATACTCATTGATTCCACTAAGTGCTAATGTACTGCTTGTATATACATACACAGGCCTGACTATCCGATCTAATTTGAATCGTCATGTTCCCATTGGTGTTCGACGAATACTATCTACCATTTATCTTGACTCTTCTAGCCATATTGTTGTTGTCACTATGTCTACATAGAGGTCAGGGTCGGGGAAAGCTACCACCAGGACCAAGGGTTTGGATTCCATTCATCGCAAATGCCCTGGAATTAGCAAAAGAGGATATCAGGAAACCTCTTCGACGGCTGCGGAAACAGTATGGAAACGTGTATCGCTTGTACGTGGGGACACGACTAACTGTTGTTATATGTGGGTATGAGGCCTTCAAAGAGGCCTTTATCAATCGTGGCGACGAGTTCTCACATCGACCAAGTATGTTCATCACAGATAAGATATCCCAAAACAAAGGCAAGGACTCTGTCTCTCTTACCCACCTATTTGTATGTCTGTCTGTCTGTCTATCTGTCTGTCTGTCTCTCTCTCTCACACACACAGAATCCCCAGAGTCATATAATATTACTACTACTACTACTACTACTACTACTACTAATTAGAACGCATTCGTGGAAAGATGCAAACTTAGACATATTCTGCCTAGTTTAGATTAAAGAACCCATATAAGTGCGACATTGTAGAGCGCAAACAAATAAAAGTGGCCCCGATCTGACGTTAAATATGGCCACCACAGCCATCTTGAAAATCTTGCTATTGCTATTCGTATCCTGAAAATATTGTTCTCTCTGCTCCTTTCCAAATGAATAATTATATGAACATGGGGTTTTCACCCATAGATTTCAGATACTGTCTTATAAATCTTGATGTTATTACTTCTCCTGAATAACTAATCATTATGATATGAGGTTTAACCAAAAGACTTCAAACGATGTCTACTTTGTTCTAAATGAAAATGGTGCCAAGCTGACATCCAATAGGGGTACCACAGTAGCTAATTTGAAGATCTAGTTATCGCTCAAAAATATCAGAGAAACAGTTTTATCTTGAATTCCTGGAAACCATTTTCGCCCATTAGAGCGTCAGTCCTTTCGAGAGACTCTTGTTCATTTTACTGATTGAGCATTCAGTCAGCATCATTTGAATATAAGTTGATTGATATTACTTTTAACAGGTAACTGGTTTTCAAACAGTTGGCATTAGTTGTATATTGAATAGATTAATAATACCTGCATGATATGATATTATTAATGTATTCCTATTACTGACTGAAAAAATTAGATCGTTCATTATTACTTTAAGAAACTATATAGAAAAGACCATACTGCTCAAAATGGGCTACCCACCATTCGAAAGAATATGCCACTGCCACACCGATGTAAATTTGGTGATAAACCGCACGTGGAGAAAACTATCCTTTGATAACTGCTTCGCACTCAAACCATATGGCATTTTCTGCGATCATTATTTTCAACAAAGTTTAGTGAAGAATGTGAAGACCTAATACATAGAGAGAAAATGTCAGGAATTCTTTACGTGAAGAGATGAGCATAGGCTGACAACATTTCAAAGTAGTACGCGGCAGACGTCACAATATACTCATAACGTCACAGTGATGCGCCCTGAACCGTTTTAAACAGTCCGATTGTTTGTACCTCGTTCTTTCATTGGATTTCAGTCAACAGTAATAGATAAAAGATAGGATCCAGTCAACGTACTTCTCTAATAATCTGAAAATACTTATTACGAATGTTTAGATGTTCGTGTAGCGGTATATTCTCCGCAAGGATCGTGAGAAAACATACATGCGACTGGAAAGTCATTAGCTAAGTTACAAACCATTTACAAGTTCATTTTGTTTGTATTTGTTGATTTAACGACACTGTTAGCACATTATTGGATATATCGCCCCGGAGCTAAGAGCCGTTTCAAATATTCGGCCGACCTAGGTTGGCCTGTTTAGGCATCTAACTGCGACCCTTGGATTATGAATCTGACTTTTTATCAACTGACGTTCCTTTCATAAGTTGATAAATAAAAACCATTTAATTTTGTATTCGTACATTGTTTCACAGTATTAAGTAATCTTGCATGGGACTCGTGTAGGAACTTCAAGATAATTTATTCAGATACTTTTGGAACAGGTTTTTAATTACCAAATTGATATACCAATACATTTTAACGGTTTTTAATTACCAAATTGATATACCAATACATTTTAAGGGTTTTTAATTACCAAATTGATATACCAATACATTTTAAGGGTTTTGAAACTCTTCCGTATATCAAACGGTTTATCACGTTTTAATTGATATTTCCTGCAGATCTCGTTTTTACCTGATAACTTTTGATAACATTGAATTGGCTTCAGGTTTCGTTAACTTTCACCAATACCTATATCTGTCTATCCGTAGGAGTATGTATGTATGTATGTATGTATGTATGTATGTTAAATTACAGCTATTTTTTCTCTCCATTTTATTACATACCACAGACGTTGATTGCAGCTCGTGATATAATGCGTCTGAAGTAAAATGATTAACTAGGATATACAGGGATGAAGTTTTGTCACCATATCATGTTTAGTTGTCGCAAATTAAATTATTTTCCTGGAGGACAATCTTGAACTAAGACTGACTTTTTTTTACCCATGTAGGTATCGTTTGTTCAACAGGTGACCTCTGGAAGGAACAAAGAAAATTTGCTCTCGTTACCTTAAGGAATTTCGGCATGGGGAAGTCAATTTTGGAGGAAAGGATACATAAAGAAGCCTCATCATTACTGTCCTCAGTTGATAAACAAAAACGACAATCATTTGATCTTTCTGCGATTGTCCATGCCAGTGTATCCAACGTCATTGCTGCCATAGTATTTGGCGGGCATTTCAACCATGATGATCACCGGTTCGTGAAAATGTTGGCAGCTATGAAAGAGAATATGAGAAATCTTGGAAGTAGCTCTGCTATGAACTTTTTTCCTTTACTCAGACATCTACCTGGTGATCTGTTTAAAATGAAGAAGACTCTACAAAATGTTTATCTGCTTGAAGAATACATAAATGAAATCTTAGATAAGCACATGGAAGAATATGATGAAAATAAAGTGGAAGATTTCGTGGATGCGTATATCAAGGAGATGAAAGTGCAGAAGGAACAAAACGAGGCAACTACATTTACGAGTAAGTGTGAATTTCACAACAGCTCGTAAATATTTGTTTCTTGGGAAGTTTTGATAATCTGAAAATATATACTAGCTTTACTGTGTGAACTGAAAGATTATCAGTTATGAAAAGATTTGTTAGTAGATTTACAACATACTCATGAGATGATTATTTATGTAGACTCTTTTCAACATTGGACCTATTTTGTCAGTAGGACAGATTGGACCCATTTTGTCAGTAGGACAGATTGGACCCATTTTGTCAGTAGGACAGATCTCAGATCAAGATATAGAGCTTCCGGCCTCTTTTACGGAGGTGTCACTCCTTGCGATGTGGATGGTTACATCGATGGCGTGCAGGCAGAGAGGTACTGGGTTCGAACTGTAAAGGAATTAAAATTCTATACGAAGTGTAGGCAATCTTTTATATTGAAATCACACAATACTCGAAATAGAAAAATCAAACACATGAAGCGAGGTATTTTAGATATAGAAATACATTAATATATTTATTCATAGCTCTCCAACTTCATACAGTTCTGGAATCTCCATCTTTTAGAATATAATGTAAATTGGTAAATATCGAATGAGTTAACGATAGCCAAAATGCAGAAGAATTAAATATCTCAAATTAATACCATAATTGTTTGTTGTAAAAGCAAATTGTTAAATGTTGGACTTTAAATACCCAACTATCATGTTCTATAACTTTAAAGGTATTTTATTTCTATAGTAATTATTTCACAGCATGGAGTTGGTAGCAGATCATTTTTACAATATTGAATACTGCGATTACAAATACATACAAATTCTTATTAAAGTTTCAACAATCTATTGCACAAGATGTTTCATGATTAATATTATATAATAAAAAGACTACAAAATGCTTTGAAAGAGAATATAATCAGTATGATAACGTCTCTAGCCATTCAAGTTATTGGATTGCAGAACAAAAAGAAAGTCTTCACAAGAATTGAATTAACACCATGTCTTTAAATATTTTGCAAAAGAAAGTCTTTAAAATGTAGTAAAGTACTTTTTGTTCCTATCTGTAAAGCAATGACAAACTCGATCTGAAGTACAATCAACGTTTACTCCAACATTCAGGCGGCGGTTTAAATGTGTGATTCTGAGCAGCGAGGAATGCAGCCTCGCTACATAAAAGGCCACAGGTTCAGGAAATGGACTCACCCTTCCTTTCAGAGATAAGAAAAATTACTCCGGATTTTACGGAAAATTACGAACTTGTTTTATAACATATTCGTTTTTCAAAATATAATCGCCTGCTTGAGCAAAGTAGCGCTATGATCTGGCTTCAGAGTGTTCCTTTCCAATATCTATGTTGCACTTGTAACGACAGGACAGAAACATTTGATGGAAAAATAACTTCTCATCACGAGTATCTGCACAGATTTTGTGAACGTCGGAACAGAAAAAAAATCGTTTAAATAGCAACTGTTTTACCCGAAGTATCTGCGCTTAGTAATGTACTTAATTCATTAGCGTCTAATATTGGAAGAAACACTGCAATATATTTCCTCAATGTAAAAAGTATTGCGGCACTTAATCAGTAAGCAAAATCTTGATTGAAATCATACAAATTTGAGTTACAACAATAAAAATTGCATTATATGAAAAGTCCTAGAAAACTCATCCTTACATGTCTATAACTGTAAACTCACCCTGCTAGCCGAAATGTACTGATGCACTGAGAGTGATAAAATGAATCATTTATGTAACAGTAGCGAATTAGTTATTTGTACAGCGTGGCAAGTCTATCGTCCTAGCCATTAAGGGTGCATATCGCCACTGATATCGCGATACCATACGTATCTTGATACGCAGGTCCCGATCCGATATATATCTCGGTAAATATTGTGAGTTTACGTGCAGTTATGTAGTATATGATAAGCCTCACGTTGTCTCAACGATTCGGTAATATCTTGGTATTACTTGCTTTTCAAACATTTGAATAAATGCAACATGTATTTCATATCAAAACCAGGCCTGATATCATATAATGTCAAAGAAAATTGAAGCAGGATGATAAAAGATCCACCAGCAAAAAAGTCTTTCAGTATTTTCCTATTTCAGGTCCAAGTGAATTTATAAGATAACAAAATGATTTTAAGTTCTCAGGTTGTATCATGTGTATCGCGATACGAGAGTTACGATACAATAATTTTATGGACACGGAAATCTCGATATTACCGATAAGTATCGCAGTATCGTCACATTCTTACTACCAACAGAATACATATTATTCTTTTCATCATGATAATACCCAGTATGTGTTGACTAAAAAACTCCAAATCTAATAATTTTCGTCTTGAATGACCCTAAAATATATTACAAAGTTTTGTTGAATTGCATTAGGCTGGCTCTCAAATTATTCTGCACAAAATCGCATGTACGCAGGCAAACGCAGACAGCCGTTTCCAGGTTCCAATCTCCGCTGTTTGTTTATTTATCTATCTAGATACCTTTCTAGAACGCACCTACCTCCCAAAGCCCATCGATGAATATACATCATTTATAATTATTCAAAAGGCGAAATTTATCATATACATAAATATACAATGTTCATTTCCATTTCATTTCACTGATATGTCATTGCATGAATAAAATTTAATGGTTTAGAAAAAATTAATTTTTTATAAAGAGGCTAGTGATCATTAATTATATGTTGTTTTTTAAATTACATTATTGCGGTGAAACATCAAAAATAGAACATTTTCCATTCAGAAAAGTGAAACGTTCTTTTGACTATGCACATGTAGAAGGTAATTAAGCTGTGGTCTGCTTATACGGAATAATCGTAACATGAAATGGAAGTAGATAAAAGTACATGTTATAAGTTGAATTTATTTTATTAACATTTTACGTATTTTGGGAGATTTACATAAATCTTATAATGGTCAATTTACGTCACTACTATTAGTGTTAATGTTATCTCAAAACATGATACATTGCTCAAAGTATTCGACTGTACATTGTAAAAGTTTTTTTTCCACAACATTCGAGTGTACATCGTAAAGGTTTCTTTTATTTCAGGGGAACAGCTTCGCAAAATGGTCGCAGATTTATTTGTAGCGGGAACCGAATCAACCGCAGTCACAATTTTATGGTCGACGTTGTACCTCATTTGCAAGCCGGAAGTTCAGGATCGCATGTTCTCAGAAATCAGGAATAGCGTGGGTTTGGAGCGGTTGCCATCAGTACAGGACAAGCGTGATCTTGTATACACAGAAGCTTTTCTACACGAAATCCTGCGACATGCTCAAGTTGGCTTTTTGAGCGTGCCTCATTCAGTAACCCATGACGTCGTATTTCAAGGTTACGCCATTCCGAAGGACACCGTTGTACTTCCAGATATGGATTCTGTATTGTCCGATCCTGATGTGTGGGGAGATCCAGAGGTATTCCGTCCAGAAAGATTCATTTCCAAGGAAGGGGCTCTCCTTAAACGAGATGAGTTTATTCCATTCTTTGCAGGTATGCGTTATGTAAAGAAAATAAAAGATGGGGTGGGGTATAACAACTACGATAATAATAATAATAATAATAATAATAATAATAATAATAATAATAATAAATAGAAGAAGTAAAATTAGTCCATTGTAATTCAGTAAATTCTACTTTTAACTACTATATGTTGCGGCAATCAATTTGTGCATAGTGACAGGAAAATGTGTTTGGTAAGCACCAAAGACAAACAAATCTTTTCAGCGGATGGAAGTTTGACAGCTGAAGTGTATATGAATATAGATCTTGCTATAAATAGAAACAGTTATGAAGATTTTGCTGTAAATATAAACTGTTATGTAATAAATTTTTATTTTAGACATTTGTTACATGCACATGTTGTACCGTGTTTGGTCATGTTTGTTTCTGTCGTAACTTTCCTTGACAAAAAGTATTTCTTTGTTAATCCCTTTCTCTGGTAAAAGAGTTTGCTATTTGTTATATAATTTGTAAGTTGTATTAGAATGAGGTGGTCTTTGACCAGATTCTTGCATTTTATTACGCTTCTTGTTTTCCTTTGTAAATATTGCAAGTAACCTGGTCGAATTTGTTACTGGCCATTACATTGTTGTGTCTATTTTTGCTATATTTATTGAAGGTCTCAAAGTACCAAACATACAGATTTTGTTAACATGACAAAGCTTCAGATTGTAAGCTTAAAAGGGTAAATGCACTGAATAGAAATATTTAATAATGGATAATGCTTATAAAAAGTTTCTTACTAAAATGTCAGGGTTACAGAGATACAAAAAAGGCGAAACGTATTCCACTATATTAGAAGGAAACTATATAATATAATTTGTGTACAAGATAAACATTTCAATTTAGATTCAGCATATTATGTCCGGGCAGAATGGGGACAAAATGTCATTTTCAGTTCCTATATGATCTTATGTCCGGGCAGAATGGGGACAAAATGTCATTTTTAGTTCCTATATGATCTTATGTCCGGGCAGAATAGGGACAAGATGTCGTTTTCAGTTCCTATATGACCTTATGTCCGGGCAGAATGGGGACAAAATGTCATTTTCAGTTCCTATATGATCTTATGTCCGGGCAGAATGGGGACAAAATGTCATTTTCAGTTCTTATATGATCTTATGTCCGGGCAGAATGGGGACAAAATGTCATTTTCAGTTCTTATATGATCTTATGTCCGGGCAGAATGGGGACAAAATGTCATTTTCAGTTCTTATATGACCTTATGTCCGGGCAGAATGGGGACAAAATGTCATTTTCAGTTCCTATATGACCTTATGTCCGGGAAGAATGGGGACAAAATGTCATTTTCAGTTCCTATATGACCTTATGTCCGGGCAGAATGGGGACAAAATGTCATTTTCAGTTCCTATATGACCTTATGTCCGGGAAGAATGGGGACAAAATGTCATTTTCAGTTCTTATATGACCTTATGTCCGGGCAGAATAGGGACAAGAAGTCGTTTTCAGTAGTTATAGAAGTAACAGTAGAGTGCTAGCAATTCTTTTTTTAATGATTATTTTGAATAAGCCTTGCTAATATGGAGACTGAAGGTGTGTGTGTGTGAAATGGATTTTTAACGTATCTTTAAGAATTTTTGTCATATAGCTAGACTGTTTGCAGCGCGTCAGTTTATTGTGATGTCTAGCACTGGGGCATCATGCCGCAGACATGTAGCATCATATCTCAACCAGTCGCATTATCCAGACACCAGGCCGACCAGTCCTAACACTAACCTTGTAATGCTGAGCGCCAAGCAAGACACCTGTTAGTACCATTTTTATAAATCTTTGGCATGACTCGGCCGGGATTTGAACCGGCGACCTCCCGCATCCTAGGCGGAGAATCTAACAACTTAGGCCACCGACGGTCGAGATTGAGGTAAATATAAGATTGTGCACGTCACCTCTCATGAGAGACGAATATCAATAGTAAATGTTTTTTGACCGCGAAATGGTTGTGCACTATTTAATGAAACTTTTATTTAAAATGCACAAGGCTGAAACAAATGAATCTGTTATTATCTGTGACGTTTTTAATTTTGGTGGTGTACCCTGAAAAATATTTGCAAAATTATATTCGCGTTAATAATACTAACGCAAAAACAGTTTTTCATTTAACTGAAGCAATGAATGTCAAAAATGTTTGGAGAAGATAGGAAAATTGATGTACTTGGATAGGAACAAGTTCAAGTAACATGCTAGACTTGATATAAATTATGTCAACGATGTAACTTTTATCAGATCTTTAAATTATTAATAGCTAGGACACAGTAATGTTGAGGAGACAATAATAAAAAACAAACAACTAACCATAAAAAACAACAATCATTTGTTATTGTTACAAAACACTTAAATTTTCTGTCCATTTTCTAAAGAACGATACATCATTCATTGTGAAATAAAGAAAGAATAAGGACATAGAATTATTTGAAAAGAGAATTGTCGATAAACTTTTTTTCTCTGAAAAAAGATAAAAGTAAAAATGACTATTTGAACTAATGGATAAGTAGTTCAATACATTCAATTAAGGCCAGTTTTCGTGACGTCAAGAGCTATTGTTTGTTGTCTCCCTTACGAGAACAGCCTGATTCGATACGGCAAATGAGACGCACTTTGCTGGTATACACATATCATGATATTTACAGAAAATGTTTGCCACAGTTGTTAATTAATAACCTTGAATGTGTATACAATTTTAAATAAAAAAAACCTTTAACAATACCTTTGCAACATTAGTTAATGCATAACATGGTGACTAATGCAAATTAATGTTTTAATATGATGACTGTGTGAAGTATAATCACTTAGTTTTCATCACAGGCAAAATTAAAAAACACCTCGAAGTATGGAGACTTAAATATTCCCATTATAGAGCAATCAGTAATATTTCCCCATGTTTTAGGAGCAACGCTGTTAGAGTCAGCTTACACATTTAGCTTTCTTCTTAACTTCTCAAAATGCAACTAGTACGGGGGACAGCACTTACGGCTGTCAACAGGAAAATCAGCAAATGCAAATGGCGTCTGCTCCATTGTCTTTGGTCCGCTAAATCTGTTTCACGAATGAATGCTCATTGTAAAATTACAAGCAAAACGTTTTTTAAAAATAGGGACTCTGAGGACGCCATCTTGACTTGAAGCTTGATCCAGTTTGCTATAAGCAATATTTTGTTAAAGGAATCTAGCGCACCACAGACAAAGACGTAGCTACTATTTATCTCAGTTGGTTTCCTAGTGAGAACTGTACTCAATATTTAAAACACTTTCGTCAATTGTTTTAAAGCCCCAATGCCGCCGTTTTTCATAAATTTCAGCATTCTTCGAATCTAACTGAAATTTGGAAGAAAGGTAATGATATGTTCAAGAAAACTATCTGACAATAACCGTTCTTTAAAATAATCAAAGTATTATGTTTAAACGACGTTCAGTTATTCAGTTTAGAATTAACAGGTGCCACTTCTTAAATTCAGTCACCGAAGTAGCTTGTAATTCCGTTCTTTTTCTGGAGTGCTCCAAAAGTACTGATATATACATTCGGCAAATTCCGTTAGTGACTAATCTAATAAGAACAACTATCGTACGTGGCTGATTGATTGGATATGAAATGTAGAGAGGAAGGCCCTTTTTTCTTTTAAAGCGGATCTTAGAAGAAAATGCTTGCATTAGATAAAAGTAACACTCGGGTGAATATTGGTGATCAGCTTGGGCGCTGAAATCCTTTAAAGGGCGAATGTTGGACTGAAGACAATCGCAGCTCTTCCTGATTAACATATTAATTTGTGAGCATATTAAATGGGCGTGCAAAAAAATGTACGTCAGGTATGCCTTTGAAGAAAAAAAACCTCGTAAATGCAATTCCGAGTACTGCATCATATCAAACGCAAAAAGAGCACATAAGTATACAACATAGCGTGGTATTAGCTTCGGTGACGTTTACATCGGTGACGTCATTAAATCTTGTGTTCCAGCTTTCTGTTGAAATCGGTTGACCCACGAATGTCGCCGATTAACATCGGATTAATTCGTACTCATGTGAAAAATGACAGGGATTCTCATTTCGAGGGACAAATTGCACGGCTCATAGTGTGATGAGACCTCGATATCATCTAGTTTTAATGGCATCCAAAGATGTTCAGGACCAATATCTTTCAAGATTCAGTATTTTTCAAATGATTTGGCATATACGACTTTTTGCACGTAACGGCGGCATTGGATTTTTAACTTGCAGAGGTTTATGGCCAATGTAGATAAAGCCAGAATAGATAACACATTCCTGTGACTTAAGGTGATGATATTGTAGATATTAGACATCTAACAAACTCCTGTGAATTCAGGTGGTATTGTTATAGCTGTTGGACTCATAACAGATTCCTTAGAAAGTCGGTAATAAGCAAGAATAATGTAATGGGCACAAAAATATATTCATGTCAAATAGTTAGGGATGTCAGCATACTAATCGTGCTAACAAAGTTCTCACAAAATGAATAAGTTAACAACTACAGAACACTAATAAATTGAAAGAAAAAAAAAAAATGCCCGAATGGCTTGAAAATCTATTCAGGTCAACTAAATATGCAAATGAACCGTACATTATTTCTTACTGTGGCTGATGCTTTCGTTTCAGGTAGAAGAAGCTGTCTGGGCGAATCACTTGCCAGGATGGAGTTATTGTTATTTGTCAGTGCTTTGGTTCAAAAATTTCACCTTCTGCCGCCGGAGGGCATGACGATGAGGGTCGAGGAGTATGACGGACAGTTTGGTCTGAACCACGCACCAAAGCCATTCAAAATGCGTGCAGTACCTAGATCCGTATCGTAGAATAGGCGTGACGTTGAGAGCCTTTATACTTAGCACCAGAACGAGCAAAACAACAAAAAACACCATCGAGAGCAAACAAAATGCTCTGTAGATAGATTATTACCTAACGCCACTTAGGACTTTCCTTGTTGCAGTTTTTAAAATTAGTTTTAAGCGTCTTGGAACGATGAAGCTCAGATATGAACCTCACACATGTGCAAAACTACTCATCTTAGAACTATACTTGAGACCACTTTGCGAAGGACGCTGGTTCCTTAAAGGAATGATTTTGTATTGTTTTCGGGGCTGCATTTTCTGCTTGTTTGTTATAGACAAAAAGCCTGTTTGCAGAGACCACATCAGGTTCCTAGGAAGTGATATTAAAGGTCCACATTTGTTCTTCTCATTTCAATATTCGTTGCGGGGCGTCGTGAGTGTGATATTTGTATTAGTGATAATGTGGATGACCTGAGGTTCGCAAATTATGATAATTCGATATGGAGCTGTACATTGTTTGACATTCAGTATACTTCTAAGGAAAGAAAGATGAGTTTTTTCAACCGTATCAGATCTTACAAATCCCCCAAATTTCCAAAGCATATGTTAAAATCAAAACAGCAATAAGATCGAACAATTTCAGCTGACAATCAATAGGCAAATGTACATTGTGTTATACGCTTTTAAATAACTACATGCTTATTAGAATGCAATATGTAGGGTACAATCCAACTTTCCATACATTACCAAAAGCACCTTTAAAGTCAACAAAAGTATAAAAGTGTCATTTTACAATGTCTAGAAAATTCCACAAGGCTGTACAAAATAAAGACGCTGACTATTGTCGAATAGACACTCGTAAATCCGTACTGATTCTCTGAAAGTAATTTATTCTTATGATCAAGGACTTTAGACACTCTTAAATTCTTAAATTTTATATTGCAGTATAAAACTTTACCAAAACAGGTAACCAAAATAATAGGTCTATAATTAGATTGAAGGTTTTATCGCAATTATATTTATAAATTGGCACAATAACACTGATAGTCCATACATCTTGTACGCAGCCAATATAAAGGATTATATTCAAGGTTTTGGATACACCTTGGACATTTCAGTAATTGAGCTTTTTATATATTCATTTAATATATTATGTATTGTGCTTGCTTATTTATTATTAACATTGTTAACAACGTTGAATATTTCTGCACCTGTAATTGGGTCATTAAGACAAAGTTATCAATAACATCCCTGTACCGTGCGTTGGATTGCTCGGTCGTCACTATCTGTGTCCACTGAGTTTATTTCTTAGAACTATTCAAACCATTCTTGTAATGCGATACTTTGAACACGTCTTTTCTTGCCGACCTTTTTATTTGATCATATTCCAGTGTCTCTGTATATCGTTTAATTGTAAAGTGCCTACCAAAGTAAGTATTAGATAGCAAATCATGACAATAATCTATGACACTCTTGATTGTAAACCAAAGATACCACCTTATGTGTCAAACAGCCAATTATGAGAATGAAATATGATACCCATGATTGTAACTCATAGATACCACCTTATATTGAATGGAGTCACATCTACGTTATGTTTCAGCTAATCATGACAATGATCTATAACACTTTTGAATGTGTCCCAAAGATAGCACCTTAAATGGAATGGATTCACTGCTACGTTATTCGACAAACAGCATATTATGAGAAAAATATATGATACCCATTATTGTATCCCAAGTATTGAATGTCGTCCCATCTACGTTATATGTACGACAGAAAATTATGACATAGCTCGATGACACTATTGACTGTATCACACTGATTCCACCTAATATATAATGTATTCCCTATTATGCTATGTCAGAGAGCAAAATTATTTCTCTCGCTTTCATTGTATCTTTTATTAATGTGGCTTTGCTTGATGAAAAATTAAGCAGTTTTATACCAATGAAAAATATGAACGTGTTTATAGTTTTATATGAAATATTGGAGACCTCATTTATCAGTAAATTGTGACAATGATTTTAGTAGTAAAATGCATTTAAATTTGCATTATGGGCACATCATTTTAAATAATAGGTAAATATTAGGCCGCATTTATTGAGAGCACATATTTTTTTTTTTTTAAAAAAGAATCATTATTTACGTTAACCCTAATTTGGATTTTTCGTTTTTATTTTTGTTTTTTGTGGCAGTGACTCCATTCAATAAAAAGGGGGGGGGGGTCAACTGCAGGCCTATAGATCAATGATGAATTTACACTCATTAATCAATAATGACGTATGAAAATAGCGATAAAACTATAAATAGTCCCCGTTTTCTAAATAAATTTAATATGGTACGCAATTTCATCGCAATCCTTTCTTTTTTCCGTTGCCCTCTACCCTATCATGCATAAGTGGCAACATACGCAGAAATATGGAGTGAGAGAGAAAAACAATTTGGGTTGGATATGGTCAACACCCATCGGGTCTTTTGAAATGCGAGGAACAGGTGGTAAATAAGATGTGGATTTGCTGTCATAAAAGAATGCATATCTCGCAC
Organism: Megalonaias nervosa; assembly: GCA_016617855.1. Classification (NCBI taxonomy): domain Eukaryota; kingdom Metazoa; phylum Mollusca; class Bivalvia; order Unionida; family Unionidae; genus Megalonaias; species Megalonaias nervosa. Next base: position 33,244 of record JAECUM010034354.1, read on the forward strand.
AATATTGCACAATACTGTAAGGTTGTTGCCATAACTTCCATCTTTCTGAGTTATTTCCATACATGGTCAAACCTTTGCACGCAAACAAGAATTTAATGTAAAAAATTTCTCCAGCCTGATTATACTGTACCAATGTCATATTCTTGTCCGTTTCAGTGGCATAACAAACACGGGTTGGGGATGGGATAGGGGAGCAAAAATTCGATGTAAGACTCCACTCCTTTTTTACTGCTAGTGGATAGAAATTCTTGCGATGCCACTAGTTTGCTTCTAAATAAATCACTGACTGTATGATCACCAAATCTCTTTCTCGTGCATGCATGTAAGAATTGCTTTCCTAGAAATCCTACTTTTGTTCTTTCAAGCATTCTTTATCTCACATTGTAACCTTTTTTGATGGTACGGTCAACGTCAGTCTTATGATGGGGTCAGTTGTAGAGGCTGTGATACAATTATTAATCATATTATGGTATCATGCCTTGGATATTACCTGTAAAAATACAAAGACTAACTTCAATTGCAAAAGACTGACACAGTTTCCTGTTTTACTGTGAAACATGAATTTTTTATGACGACATGAAGACCAGTCTGGATTTATTTAATACTTCAGATTAACCAAAAGATCACTTTCTTCATCGCAATGAAAGCAGAAAAGTTCTTGGTAAAATACAATATGAAATGAATGGAAAACCTATACATCATATGTGTACTCTGAGATCAAAAATGTATGCTTTTGTCTGCGACGGAAAGGATGAAACGAAAGCGGAATGTATTGCTAAAGTGACAGTATATAAAGAATCTACGATTCGAAACATATAAACAGGAATTGTTTCAAGAAACTAAGTAAGCTCCAACATGAGTTTAATTCGAAGTAATTCTCATTAAATGTTTCGACGATAAATAATATCTACTAGATGATGGCATTGATAGTTTAGCCTATAGGCATTACCAAATTAAATCAAAAGAAAGAGACAATGTATTACTATAAGTGTCTACAAAATAATGAGTCAACGTATCTTGTTTATTTAATGTGTGAAATACGATTTATATTTCAACTTTGTCTTTTCCTTTAGTATCGCTTTACTTGTATCTTTTCTTTCTTTCATCATTCAATTTGTTTTAAACAGCTTATCTTTTCTTTCTTTCACGATTCCAAATTTTTGTTAAACAGCAGATCTTTTTTTTCTCTCTCATGATTCAAGATTTGTGTTAAATACCATATCCTTTCTTTCTCTCATGATGCAATGTTTCGACAGCATCTTTTCTTTCTCGCATGATTCATTCCTTTTCGAAACTGCATGTCTTTTCTTTCCCCCATGATCCATTTTTTTTTCGGGTGTCATTATCAAGAAATCATCTTGCTGTTTCCTCTAGGACTATTGTATTGTATGGCACAACATCATGTTAAAATAATAAACGTAAATTATAGCTAATGCACTAAAGGTTGGAACAAACAATTATTGTTTGAAACAGAATGTAGAAGAATAAAATCATTTACATTCATTTTATTTGAAAGTGTGGTGGATATTTTCCCAAAAGTCGTAACAAAGTTTCATTAAATGTAAATAGCCAGATAATAGTTTGGACCACATCTGATTAGATAATAGGATGATACTGATTGATATACTGGAAATTACCTGAAGATACACATGCTAGTTGGATCATCTTCTATTGTTTTAAAATTAAAATGTTCCGACTTATAAAATTTAGTTTAAGAAACAATGGAAAGTAAAAGCTACAATGGGATTTTTAACCTTGCTCCACTCTTATAGTCGCGTAAAAGTATTAAAAAGCGTGCGCAACAGTCATATATTTATACCATAAACCTTGCCTGATTGATGTACTCTGTATTATTTACGATGATGTAATTTGTGTTACAATTCATAAATTCAAAATTCTAATTATGATGCTACCATGTATAGTTATTAATATGTACCTATATTTTATGTCGTGACTTATGTCCAGCTGTTGCACTCAATAATGCTTCAATCAATACATGTTTGTATGTATTAGAAGTGTGTGTTATTGCCGGTGTACCGATTTAACGCGGTACGTTCCACTGTATGTTTTTACTGTACCGGTACGTCGGTAGTTTCCGTCAGTAAGGAATGTACGGAAATTCCCGAAGAATCTTGTTACGACTGTATTAATATTAACACTGTTTTTTCAGTATTTAGGACAAAATAGTTAAAATGTTATCCCGCGTTTACAAAAATATTAATCTGTGACAAATTAATGGACAATTTTACAATATAATTATATTTATGATCCTTTGATCACATGTCTGACTGGTTTCACTTACGCCAACGCGGAGGCCAAATGGAATATTGTGAAATAACATTCGTTCCAACTCCAACTGTCGGAAAAATTTCCGACAAAAATCCGTACATATCATGTTTTAGTTATTTCGTAGTGTATAAGAATGTATTTAGTACATGTATTCCTTTGTAAACATCATCCTTCAATTTTAAATTAGCCCACTTGTTTTCTGTTTGAACTTTGCTTGCCTTCTGAAGTCCACTAAATATGTTCTCGTTCGTTGAGTGTTTTATGTTTACTTGCCCTCTCTGATAAATATCTTGACCTGGCTTTGGCAACATACTCATAGTTTCCCTGCCATTTACATCAATAGTGTAGCAAACAAATTGTAGGCTTTATTATCAACACTTCCTAATTTGATGAATAAGTTGTCTAATATCAACACGATGTCTTTCACAGTAACAGCTATAGTATAAGTTTAATAATCCACTTTAGTTACGGCTTTTAGATTACAAAATAAACAAACCATCAACATACACATAGCAAAGTTTACGGTATTCAATTGCGGGTGGGGATGGGCGGGACTGTGATTTTCGTTGCAGCTGAAATATTTTCTTTTCTTTTAATCTCAATACAATTCATATTTTCCCAGATAATATCATGGATAGAATATGATGCTAAATTGCCGTGAATTAGATGAATAATAGAACCATTAAAATGATTTGCAATCCTTATAAAGGAAAAATATAGTTTTAAAATATTTTTATACAAAACTATTTAAATTAAATCATTCTACTTCATTACAGTTCTTACCACTAAGAAAAAGTAGATTTTATCTATAAATGGCTTCATATGGTGAAAGGTTCAGTGAAGAGAGAATGGGCCATATCTATTAATGCTCCCATGAGTTGAGTGATTGGGGTAGGCTGAGTAGGTTATCCTATCCATTAAAGTACATTTGGTTTCATATGTGCAAGGAGGTGAGAAGGTGTAAATAGATGTTATATACCAGAGTGTTTTGATATAATAGATAATTCAGTTAAATGACCTGACTGGTAGATTTTATGGTAGACAGGTTTACATTGCATGGTTTTTAGTTAGTCCCAACATCTCCTGAAAACAAGGGATAGTGTGATCTTTGTTTCACCCTTGAAATTCATCCATCCATGAAAGCCTAAAAATGGCCGCTTACTCCACTAGGAGTTTATCTAGTATGACCATTATTTAACCCCATACTATCAAAATATCGAAATGCGTGACCATTGTTTGACCACAGGCGGCAGTTCTCAACTACTGATTTCATCGAACCTTTCTATTATGATCTACTGCATATACTAAACATAATACCTGGTCCCAACAGTGTCTGGTATTGGAAGATATTACTATATATGTAGAGTCATACATTCATATATTTTGTTGTTTTCCAATCTTTTATTTATCTACCCATCCATTGACTAATATCTAATTCTTTCAAGCTGCAGATTAATTGCTAGACTGACTCGTGAAAATGTTTTTCACTATCAAACTTGTTTTTAAGAGAACAAGAAATTCAAAATTTTAGAACCTTTGTTCTCCTTAATCGGTTGTGGGAAAATTTGAATAATTTTTAAATTTATTATCAATTCTTTCAACAAAAAAAGCAAAGAACAATCAAGCATTACAGGGCAGTGTAACTGGTTCAGTTGTATATTTTAATTAAAGTTTGAAAGAGTTTCTGGTTTATCAATATACTACGAAGAAAATTATATATTTATTGAAATTTGAGTTCGTCAGCCAACTTGAATGTATGGTGATGGTGATTAGGTGCATGTGAATGTACATGTTAGTTTGTACTGCATGATAAAAATAATTCATAAGTTATAATATACCATTTTTGTAAATAATATAAGGCCAGCAAGATTTTTAATCTCACTGAGAAATAAGTTTGTTTTCTCCTGTTATCAAAAGGTAATCTATTAAAATACTGACCACGTGACAACAAGTACGAACGCATTACAAGTTCCTTTTTCTTCTGTTGTACATATATACTTTGCCAGTTTCTTTTGCATATAGACTATTCGAGTTTGTTGTGGGTATAGACTATGCCAGTTTGTTGTGCATATAGACTGTTCCAGTTTATTGTGCGTATAGACTATGCCAGTTTCTTGTGCATATAGACTATGCCAGTTTCTTGTGCATATAGATTATGCCAGTTTCTTGTGCATATAGACTATGCCAGTTTCTTGTGCATATACACAATATACACAATGTCAGTTTGTTGTGGGAACGTTATGCACGTAGTCCCAATATAAGAAGAGTATTGTAACTACGTATTCGGTTAGTAAAAAATTGAACTGTATTTCTCCTTGGGGTAGGGCATATACCATTAAGGAGTAGGGAGGGAAGGAAATGACCTTATTGGAAAGAAAGGGGCATACTTCTCCATGTTCCCGGTACTGGTGAAAAAATCCAGCCGAAAAAAGAAATAAATTATTATTATTATTATTATCGCAAGCAGAGTCGAATATACGACTGGAAGTTGATTTTCCCTTTTAGAACAGCTGAGAAGGTTTTTTTATGAGGACTTACTGTTTGGAGAAAAGAGAATTAGTGAAATTCATTTTCTTTTCATGGTATGTATCTTTGTTTAATTTCACAAATGATAATATAGGATTTTCAAGTACTGTAACTGTTAGCATGACTCGTAAATTATACAACAACTAAAAAATGTTTAGGCAAGAGAGAGTAGACATCTTTAGTTTTCTTCTACTTTCCTCCCTTCTTCTTCTCCACCAGCACCTCATCTTCTACAGTACATTTTTATTCTTTTTCTCATCTTTCATCTATTTATAGCTACAACCTGTGGAAAACCCAAGTCTATATTTATAGCCACGTGAACTGGGGCTGTTTCTTCTATTAACATGTCGCTCAGTCCTTACACTTCTCACGAATGACATTGATGTTGACGCTTTTAGATCTTCTTGTCGAACCGAACAAGAACGCGAATCACATTTTTCATTTAGATTTTCCATGCGCAAAATTTTATAGCGCATGCGCATGACGGCACAAATATGACGTCATTCGTGATGCTTTTAGATCTTCTTGTCGAACCGAACACGAACGCGAATCACATTTTTCAATTAGATTTTCCATGCGCCAAATTTTATAGCGCATGCGCATGACGTCACAAATATGACGTCATTCGTGTTCGTGCTTCCCGTCAACATCAATATCCTTCGTTCAAAGTGTTACACACTCATTACTATAAATAGCACCCACTTTATTCTGGTACAAATTTTACAATCAAATGTCACAACACAACACAACTTTAAAACGTTCATAGACTTCTTCTGTCTTTTTTGGTCACTCTCTCTGTTTTCTGAATTTCTTCAATGTCACAGTTTTTTTTTTCTCCTCCTCTTCTTCCTCACCTTTTTCTCACCTTCTTTTCTTCTCTTTCTTCTCTCTATGGACATGCCGGTGTTCTTCTTTTGCCGAGGGCACCTCTTCTTCTTCCTCATGCTCCTGCTGTTTCTTAGGGCAGTCTGAAGACAAATGTCCTTTCTCTTGACAATAATAACAGGTATCCTGACTTTTGTCTCTTTTGACACTGGTCTTGCTTTTTGGATGGTCTGGACATTTCAAGGGAGTTTTATAGTGACAAACAAAGACCAACACATACACACACACAAACTCCTAACGTTATGTGTTAGCTTAGAATGTAAGAGAAGAAGATGAAATTTCACAAAATAGTCTATCCTTTACACCACAAAAATATTATCCATCACACCACTATGCTATCCAACATATCATACTCACTATCCAAATGTCTTGTGCTCGCTTTGAATGTAAGAGAAGGAGATGAAAGCTCACAAAATATCTATTCCAAACACCCCCAAAATACTATCCATTACACCCACTATACCATCCATTATATCATTCTCACTATCCAAACACCCTGTGTTAGCTTAAAATGTACACTACCAAAAATACTATATGTTAAAACGCTAGTATCTATTTAAAGTCACCACTGGTAGGAAATTCCTTTTAGGAAAAACCTAATATTTATTTTTAGCTACAACTTGTGGTAAATTCCTAAGGAAAACCCCACTATCTATTTATAATCTCATCTCGTAGGAAAGTCCTATGAACTAACCTAGTATCTGTTTATAGCTGCAACCTGTGGAAAACCCAAGTCTATATTTATAGTCTCAAACTTTCCAGCTTCAATGACGTCACTTTACTCAACAGTAGGGGAAAAATGGCAACAGCCGAACACGAACGCGAATCACATTTTTCATTTAGATTTTCCATGCGCCAAATTTTATAGCGCATGCGCATGACGTCACAAACATGACGTCATTCGTGTTCATGTTCGTGCTTCCCGTCAACATCATTGTCATTCATCAAAGTGTAACGACCTCATTACTATAAATAGCACCAGCTTTAATACAGTTATTAAACCTAACTGCTCTCAACACATCAACCTTCAGCCATCAGCCGTAATAAAATCAGTAACTACAATTTTATCAGCCACTGTTTTATACAGCTAATGGCTGCTGGCTTCTACCATATTACTGATATACAACTAATTTATATACATGTAGGCCATATATACATACCTACCCTTACAAACAAATGCCATGTGTTCGCTTTGAATGTAAGAGAAGGAGATGAAAGCTCACAAAATATCTATCCCTTACGCCATAAAAATACTATCCATTACACTCACTATACCATCCATTATATCATACTCACTATTCAAACACCCAATACAGGTAGGGTGACGTCACGGTACTGGACACTTGCAACAATGTAGCAAGTACCGTGACGTCATGCCACCTGTGTCATTTCTATACAAAGTTTGAATCATTCGCGTCCGTGTCTGTGGATATTATAATATTATACTCAAATTATACAACTGACTAAAAAAATTTTAGATAAGAGCTCGACAAGAAGATGTAAAAGCGTCAACATCAATGTCATTCGTGAGAAGTGCAAGGACTGAGCGATATGTTAATGGAAGAAACAGCCCCAGTTCACGTGGCTGTTTGTGTATATGTGTTTGGAGGTTGTACCCAAGCCCCAAACATAAATACACAAACCACAGGAGTCTGCAGTTTTATCAATAAAGCACGACGAAATTTCTGACAACATGAAATCACCTTATCGGTATTATAATTTAACACAAGGAATGCAAGGGTGACCACAACCCTCCGCTCGATTAAACTTTTCTCACGCGTCTTTTATCGCTTCAGAATCGCAAGAAGACTGAAAAACTACACATATCCATTCAAAAAAAACAGTAACGTACCAACGCATAACTCTCGGACGACCATCGCATGAATCCAATCCGGCGAATTGACCTTTATTTTCACCATTACGGTGAATGTATGAACACAAGGTATTTTGGATAGTGAGTATGATATGTTGGATAGCATGGTGATGTGATGGATAATATTTCTGTAGTGTAAAGGATAGTCTATTTTGTGAAATTTCATCTTTAACTCTTACATTCTAAGGTAACACATAACGTTTGGAGTGCGTGTGTGTGTATGTGTTGGTCTTTGTTTGTCCCTTTAAAACTCCTTTTATCGCTATCAAATTCATGTCACCTACCTACAATATCGCGTATTCAGGTCAGCCAGTTCAGTGACGTCACACAGTATCGCGTATTCAGGTCAGCCAGTTCAGTGACGTCACTAGAAATTTTTGAGGCTATAAATATAGACTTGGGTTTTCCAAAGGTTGTAGCTATAAATACATACAAGGGTTTTTAAACAGAAATTGACCAAAAATTGTAGCTAAAAATAGACCCTACCTGTTCCATTCCTCTTGTCGCTATACAGGCCCAATATTTTTTTGTCGCTAGACAGGCCCAATATATTTTTGTCGCTAGACAGACCCAATATTTCCCCATGTTCAATTTCCCTTGTCCGTAGGGTACAAAGTAGGGTCCCGTGAAGCTATAAATCTTGAGGCTATAGTGAAAACGACCAAATTTAACATAGAAGTCTACGTGAGGCTATAAATCTTGAGGCTACGGTACAACCCCCTAAATTTAACATAGAGGTCTACGTGAGGCTATACATTTTGGGGCTATAGTGCCGGGACCCTTTTTAACATAGAGGACGCTAAAGTGTTAAATTTCCCATGTTGAATTCCCCATGTTAAATTCCCATTGTCGCCAATTTTGATATACCCATTTTTAACATTAAGGTCTCATTGTCGCTAAAGTGGCCCACTATACTACTGAAGGAATCCAATAAATAGTAACTCCTCTGAAAATGTTGATATTATATTATCTTGTTTTAAAGGACTTGCTGAGACAATACGCTGGGGATAGCACTAAGTGCTAATACACTGGGGATAGCATTAAGTACTGATACACTGGGGATAGCACTAAGTACTAATACACTGGGGATAACACGAAGTACTGATACACTGGGGATAGCACTAAGCGCTAATACACTGGGGATAGCACTAAGTACTAATACACTGGGGATAGCACTAAGTACTGATACACTGGGGATCGCACTAAGTACTAAAAGCACTGGGGATAACATTAAGTACTAATACACTAAGTACTAATACACTGGGGATAGCACTAAGTGCTAATACACTGGGGATAGCGCTAAGTACTAATACACTGGGGATAGAACTAAGTACTGATACACTTGGGATAGCACTAAGTACTAATACACTGTTTTGTTTATACATTCACAGGCCTGATATTATTATAAAAAAAAACGCCTTTTAATAATTTTTATCATAAACTTTATCATGATTTTTTATTTATTACAGGCAAGATAATGAAGAACGTTTGAATGCATGGTGATGTGACCTTCGTTGAGACTAAGAAGAAACTCCAGAAACTTACAAGAAAGTAGACTTTCAAAACTAATTACGTATTCAGAGAAGATCTAGTGGCAGTGGAATTAAGTGGCGCAAAAGTGAATCCTTATAAGCCGAGTTATTCTGGGATGTGTATAATTGCTGATCTCCAAGCTTACTATGTATGATTTGAATTATAATTACTTGGAAAAAACATACAAAGACAAACTTTAATTGCAAAAGACTGACACATAGTTTCCTGTTTTACTGCGAAACATAGAATATTTATGATGACATGAAGGCGCGTCTGGATTTACTTGATACTTCAGATTATCCAAAAGAACTCCTTCTTTATCGCAATGAAATCATAAAAGTTAGTAAAGTATATGAATGTATTTAGTATATGTATTCCTTTGGAAGACTGCGAATCATCCTACACTTTTAAATTAGCGCACTTGTTTTCAGTCCGAACTTTGTGTACCTTCTCAAGTCCACTAAATATATTCTCGTTTGTTGAATGTGTTTTATGTTTACTCGCCCTGTCCGATAAATATCTTGACCTGGCGTTGGCAGCATACTCAAAGTTTCCCTGCCTTTTATATCACTAGAGTAGCTAGAACATTGAAGGCTTCATTATGAACACTTCCTAATTTTATCAATAGGCTCTCCAATATCAACACGATGTCTTTCGCAGTTTCAACTATAGTATAAGGTTAATCATCCACTTTAGTTAGTGCTTTTAGATTGCAAAAAAAGTGTCAGGTCCGACCCCAGAACATTAAATTATGCCTTAGGTATACCATGGTACGTGTCGAGGTACATTCCGAAATACCGTGGTGCAAAATCTAGGTACCTAGCTCTGGTATGTATGTATGTGTATGTATGTATGTATGTATGTATGTATGTATGTATGTATGTATGTATGTAGACATACATTTCAAGATAGACGTGACATATATA